>QODF01000143.1:2033858-2116258 GCA_024372805.1 Oostethus manadensis | reverse complement strand
GTCAGCTGCTTCGGGAGTCCCACAAGCCGGTGGATGATACCCTGTAGCCGAACCTCCACTTGTCTGCCCTAATCTGGTGATTTTATTGTAAATATCATATGCTGTGCATTAAAAGAGACAAGATTTTGGAGGTCTGCTGCGACAAGGAACAATACAACATTAATAATTATTAACAATATACTGGTAAACCATCTAGTGATTACGATTTTTTTCTTGCACACATTGTTTTTATGAAATATATTTTAAAAAATTTGAGTCAACTTTAATATCAGATTTGATGTTATTCCTAAAATGTGACTTTATTCAATAATATTTGCAACTATTTGGATGTTACTGTACTCTACTATAGAAAAAATACGCTATTCTGATAATATTGATTTTTTTATAATATTGCAAAATTGCTCCTTGTAAAACAGGCTTCCTTTTCCCAGTGTTTTTTGGTGTGTATATATCAATATCAATTTTCTTTTTGTACTTGAAATTCCTCCCAATATTTTTCAAGTGTAATCGAGTGGATTTTTTTGTTTAAAAAAACCCGACATGTGTGACTTTTGAAGGCTTTTTTTTAGCTACAAAGAAATGTGTAGCTTTCGCTTCTATGAAAGCGGGTCGTGACTTACTGACCGTGGGGAAAATGTGAGTCTTAGGATGAGGATGATTAAGTGTGAAGTCACCGTATTTATTCAATTCCTATGCTGTTTCCAGTCATAACATGTCAGCTAAGCATGACACGGCGCTATTTCTATTTCGAGCTATAATCTTAATAGCTCACCTTTTTTGTGTCTTCACAACTATACCAACAATTAGTAGTGCCATCACCGCAGCAACAATACCGACAGTGAGAAGAACCAGGTCTGTCTGTGACAGAGCTCCACCTGCCAAAATACAGCACACAAACACAACGCTAGTTTGGTAGCTTTCTTTATAGTGAAACTTTCTTCATAAATAATCTCCGTACATTTACTTTTGTAATATTATGACTTTATTATGTTTTGACTTTATTCTTTGACTTCCCCCCCCCCAAACAAATTTTAAAAAATGACAATTTTATTTTGTGTTGTTTCTGATAAAATGACTTTTGAAAAATTATGTATTTTTTCTTTAATATTTCTGTGCTATTAAAATGATTGTTTTCCCTTATATGTGTGAATTTATTATTTTAACACTTTTTCTCACATTTTATTCTCATAAAATTGTCACTGTTTTTTTCCATTTGTGTGGTTTTTATTTTCCAACTATTTACATTTTTTTGTACATTTTCTTGATGTGATGACTTTATTCCCGTAATATTTTGACATTATTTTTGTAAAATTACAGCTGTGTTTTCCATTTCTTAAAATTATTTTACAAGAATTCCTATCCAATCTTGTAAATAATTAATTCCCATATTTTGAATATTTTTCTGCAACCTAATTTAAAATACCAAAATATGGGAAGGAATTTATGTTAGAAAATATTTACCAGAATAAATTAAAAGTTATAAAATAATGTAACAATACATTAATACCAAAATAATTAAAAAATAGTTTAAAAATATATTTTTTTACGCAGAAATGTAAAACTGTAATTTTACAAGAATAAAGTCAAAATTTTATGGTGATTAATTAAACTTATCTTAACTTTAAAAAAGTTTAAATCATTGAAAAAAACAACAGCACAAACGGGAAAAAACTGATATATTTTTACCAGGAAAAAAAGCCAAAATATGGAAAGAAAATTGTCGTATTCTGATTAACAAATTACAATAACAAACTCATAAAACACCCGTATGTTTACTTTTTTAATTAGGTTGCAGAAAAAAGTCAAAATATGGGAATTAATTAATTTTATAATGTTGAAATATTCAAGAAAAAAGAAATAAATGTAATATTATGAGACACAAACTTGGTTGAAGAAATTACTTGGTTTAGTTTGGTTTAATTGAACATTTATTAACACTTCCCTCTGGCAGAAGGTTACGATCCATTCGGACCAGAACCTCTTGCCACAAGAACAGTTTCTTTCCTGCTGCTGTTGAACTCATGAACACTTTATAACATTTGCACTATGCTCACTTTATAACCAGTTTTTTTGGCACCTTATACTACCTGCACTAAAAACACCCTCATGCCTTTACTTATCAGTGATTTCAACTTTTTACTCAGGTTCTATGTTGAGTTAGTTCTATGTTTATTTAATGCTCTATGTTTACTTAGAATTCTACTTTGCACTGAGTCGCCAAAGAAAGTTCCTAGTTCGTGAATTGTTCACTTACAATGGCAATAAAGTTTTTCTGATTCTGATTTATAACAACTTCTTTCGCTTCATATTGACTTAATATTAACATTGACTTTATTTTTGTAAAAAGACTGCTGATATTCCCATGTTCTTCTTAAGTTGCTTTGTTTTTAGTTTCCTTGTGAAAGGATATTCTTAGAACATGCTGCAAATGCCCTTTATTAAGTTTTCAATCGTTTTGCTTGAACTACAATCATGCAATAACTTGTGTGGCCTCTTTAGGAATGAAGGAACCTAAAAGTGAAACTGTTTTTTTTAAACAAAAACACAAAGCATGAATTATGGATTAGTCTTCACTTTCATTTTGAGTGCAGTTTGGAAATGATGCGTATACCTGCCCCTCCCTCCTTCAGGTCAGCATCCCAGGAAAAGGGGATCCTCTCCTTCCTCTGTCCCAGACTCCCGCAGTCCACCATGCAGTCGGCATGTCCCTTCCAGCCTCTGGAGACAACCAATGTGACATTACTACTGCTGGTAAACGTACGGTCGCCGTTGGCTACCGTGGTGGCCACCGGCTCGTGCAAACTGGTGTCGCCTTGCGAGAAGAGCCAGCGGATGACGGGTGCCGGTTTCCCGGTTGCAGAGCAACTAAACAGGACCGGCATGGTTTTGTCTGCCAGGCCACTGCTGGGAGGGTACACCTTTGTTTGCACTTGAGATATTCCTACCAAGAAGTAGGAAAGTCATGCTGGTGAAGTGATTGACCTCTCACGGCTTTTTCAGCGTGATCATTTTTACCGTGCACTTTGAGGCAGGACTGCTTCTTCTGGGACCCTTGTGGATACACGTTGAACAGGCAGATATAACAACCCTCATCCGCCCACGTCAGGTTCTTTATGGTGATGGACCCCGAGCTGAGGGTGGTCTCGGAGAGCATCACCTTCCCCTGGTAAGGCTTGTTGATCTGTTGCCCGTGCCACTCGCTGTAGGACGCCACGTTCTCGATGGATTCGTGCTGCAGGCGCCTCTGCCACGTGACCTGAAGAACACCTGAGGTGGCGCCAAATGGACAGCTGTTATTCAAAAGTGATACCGTGTATCGTGACTTTATGGGCATAAAAATGATCAGATCACAATGGCATTGATATCTGTGATAAGCTCGGTTTTCTGCGGTCTGGAATTGTATCCAAATTCCACATTTGGATTGCAAAAAGAACTGACTGTAAATGGTTTGGTTTATCTCTATGCACATGGCGGCTTCACGTCCGTGATGGAGAGTACTGCAGAACCTGCTCTCCATCGTGGACAACCCCGCCGACCCACTCCGACAAACAATAGAGGGGCAGCGGAGCTCATTGACCAACAGACTCCTCCAGTTCCGTTCTCACAGCGCTACAGGACTTCTTTCATTCCTCACGCCATCCAGCTCTACATCACCTGTTACACTGTTTGTAAATATGCAAATATTACTTCCGATATTCTTTATATTTTATTGTACGTCTATGTTATTATTCATCCATTAATTTTCTTTGCCGCTTATCCTCATATGAGTCGCGCGTATGCTGGAGCCTATCCCAGCTGACACCCCGGCGGGAGGCGGGTACACCCCAGACTGGTCGCCAGCCAGTCGCAGGGCAGACAAACAAACGTATATTATTATCTAATGTATATAAGCAGGGCAGGGCCTGGTCACTACTTGGATGGGAGACCTCAGAGGAACACCAGGTCCCACAGTGAGAGGAAATAAACTTTCCTTGTGTCCTTAGGCAAGGCACTTCACCCACATTGCCTAGTATGAAAGTGGTGTGTGTGAGTGTCGGTGGTGGTGGGAGGGGCCGATGGCGCACACTGGCAGCCTCGCTTCCATCAGTCTTCCCCAGGGCAGCTGTGGCTACAAAAGTGGCTTACCATCACCAAGTGTGGAGTGAATGAATAATGACCTCAGTGAACGCGCTTTGAGAGTCTTTGTAAGGCACTATTATTAATATTATTATTATATAAATATCATTGTTTTATTCATATTTCATTGGATTTTTTAAATCTAGCTTGTGTTTCTCATTTTGTTCTGCAACTGAGCTACTGTAACCAAGTAATTTCTCTTGTGGATCAATAAAGTCTTAAGGCTCTAATTTCATAGACCAGGCGAGGCGTGCCTTTGCCTGGCCTCGCCTATAAGGTGTATTTTAGGCACATTTTGCAATTTCATGCCAGGCACAGCCTGGAGTAAGTACGTCTCTGTCCCTCCAACCGGCGCCAAGGGGCAAAGAGGGAGAAGGCGTGAGTGAGTTCAACACAGCCGAGTCAAATCTTCACCAATCAAGTGAACTCCTCTCCTCACCTTTAAATGCGCCGCTGGCGAAGCGCATTGCAAGTTTTGTTGAATATGGATGAAAACAGCGGAAGATAGCCAGACTTCTCCCAACCACAAAGTGATGTTTTGGTCCAGGAGGTCCAAGCTTGCAGTGGCCGGATATATGGTCACGCGAGCAGACCTCCACAGGCTGATGATGCAAAACTGGCCTGGGAGGAGATTACGAGTATCGTAAATCAGGTTTGCCCTGCGTAAAAAACAGTTCAATGATGTCAGAAGAAGGGCAAAACAAAAAATAGGGGACGGCCCTTCAACCAGTATAACACTGAGCTTTATCAGATCCACTATCCACTGGGGGGGCGATATGGACAGAGGCGCTGGTGGCCAGAAGGAGACGGCACGACAGAGGCAGACCGGACAGTCAATATAGATCAAAATGTATGTGCTGATTCATATAGTTACGTTAAATAGTGGTTTTTGTGATTATTAAATGCATTCAAATATGCCTGACATTGTGTAAACCGGCCTGTGGGGTTTTGGTGACGTGTGCGCCAGTCAGCCAAATTACCAGTAGACCGGTTGCGATTCGCCTTACGCTGAGAGCAGAACGCATTGGCACTGGCGAGCTCTCGGGTACATTTGGTGAAGCCTTTTGACACAAAACAGGCACTACGCTGTAGCGACTATAAAATTATAGCCCTAAGTCTGTGCAAAAACAAGTTTGTTTGCATTGCTGTTTGTACATGACAATATTGACACAAAGAGCGAGCGATGAGCCAAAGACATGCCTGCGGTACACAAAGTTTCAGATCTAATATTTAATTTCTATCTTGTGTTAACACGGCAACATGTTCAAAACTTCTCCTAACTAATCCACATGCAAAATGTTCATTTCTGAGGGTGCACGCTGTTGTCCTGATCCAAAACTGAAAGCTTGACAGGCCAAAACCTGCACTTGATGAATGCGATGCAAGTTTAAAGCATTTTTTGATGAAGGGTTGACAAAGTGAAAGTGGAAGTAGGATTCCTTACTTATAAATGGAACATTTTTTAAAGTCATAAGCATGGAAAACCTGTTCATGGCCTTGTAAATATGAACTTTAATAATATTAGAGCCCTCCAGCCATGAAATATCACCCCTATAAATCACATGTACACTCGTATTACCCAAGATAGAGGAAAATGGTGCTCCTGAGGAGCTGAAGAAACAACATCAAGGGTTCCGAGTTGAGTTGTAGCTTGACGTGGGTTACGCAACAGCAGTAGCCCACATTAGGCATTATTTTGTCTGTTGTGAGATCATTCAAACCTGCAATTCCCGGCGATCAAAGACAGTGCTTGTGTGTCTCAACAACCATTCCAGTAACATTACCGGTAACAACATTAATCCATTTAATTTAGACGTGCTTTTGTATAAACCCAAGGACTCTGCACATGATACAGATATATATATATAATATATACTAGTATACATATATAATATACGTGAGTATAGTAGTACAGTCTTAGTATCTACTTAATATGTACTTAGACTTTACTTTTCAGTATACCTCGCTGTACTATTCTTGCGTATATAGAATGTAGTTTCCAAAATGTCCACTTCAAGTATACTTCCTCACTTTTAGTATCAATCAGCATACTCATGGTACATTTATTAGACTTATTAGAGCATGACACCTGAGTGAAGTTGGACCCCCAACCTGCTCAAAACTCGGCTCAAATAGTCTAATTTGTTTGTGCAGCGTTTGTGCTGTTTTGTGCAATTAAAATTAGCGTTTGTGCTACTCTTGTTTTTGAGTTATTAGTTTCTTTTATAGGTCAACCAAAGGTCATGCAGCCCCCCATTTTCTCCAAATGAAACCAAAATAATCCCATTTGTTTGTGCTGATTTGTGCAATTAAAGTTAGTTAATACAGATTCTTTTATTGGTCAACCAAAGGTCATGCAGCCCCCCATTTTCTCCAAATGAAACCAAAATAATCCCATTTGTTTGTGCGCCGTTTGTGCTGTTTTGTGCAATTAAAATGAACAATTGTGCTACTTTTGTTTTAGAGATAACAATTAAAGTTTTTAGCTATTACATAATCGGTCGGTCAACAAGCTCTGAATGAAACCAAAATAGTCTCATTTTGATCGTCCTTGTTTGTGCTGTTGGGTTCAGTTAAAATCAAATTTCGCGCAGCTTTCGTTTTGGAGATATTGCGCGTTTCTTAAAGGTCACCCAAAGGTCACGTAGCCCCCCGACATGCTCCGAATGAAACCAAATTAGTCTCATTTTTTTCGTCCCGTTGAGTGGAGTTTTGTGCTGTTAAAATAAAGATTTGTGCAGCGTTTGTTTTGGAGTTATTACACATTTATTAAAGGTCACCTGAGGTCGCTCACTTGTAAACAAGCTCCGAATGAAAGACGAGTGGTCTCATTTTGATCGTCCTCGTTTGTGCTACTAGGTTCAGTTGAAACAACCATTTGTGCAGCGTTCGTTTTGGAGTTATTACACATTTAACAAAGGTCAACTGAGGTCACTCAATCCATTACCATGCTCAGAATTTAACTAGAATAGTTTCATTTTTCTGTATTGTTTTGTGCGAATAAAAGGAACATTAGCGCTGCCATACTTTGAGTTATTAAACATTTAACAGTCCAGGGATTACCGTGTAAAATCATGAATATTGCTTGACAGTTTTGGTAACAGCAGTGTTAAAGTGCGAATACTGATCAAAGTGTCATATGCATGTAAGCTACTGACAAATCGTTCTTTAACTTGACACTAAAATGACGTATGTTTCGTAATCTTTGACTCAAGTATGACATATTTGTTATTTATAACATGAAAAAGCAAGCAGTATCATAACAGAATAATCATAATAAACAATTGTGTTTATGTTCCAAAAGACTGAAATCACTGAAGAACAGAGAAACTAGAAAAAATGTAGATGACGTTGGTAAATACCTTAGTAACCTTTTTGACTCATTGTTTGTGTAGAGATCTTTTAAGCATTATTACATTTTCTTTGCCGCTTATCCTCATTGATGAAAACTAAAAGAGGATGCAAAAGACAGCCAAAAGTCGCGATCAGGTAAAACCATTGTGAGAGTTACAACACCACTTTTACCCACTTTTTTAGTCTTGCGAATATATGAAGTAATTATCCATATTTTCAACCACAAGTTAAGTTGTTTGCACTACAAAGCACAGATGAAGAATAAAAGAATGAGACTATTTGGGTTTCATTCTGAGCATGTCAGGAATAGTGACAGCACCTGATAATGTGATCACCGGACTATTAAATGTTTAATAACTCAAAAAGTATGGCAGCACTAATGTTCCTTTTATTCGCACAAAACAATACAGAAAAAATGAGACTATTCTGGTTTAAATCTGAGCATGGTAATGGATTGAGCGACCTCAGGTGACCTTTAATAAATGTGTAATAACTCCAAAACGAACGCTGCACAAATCTTTATTTTAACAGCACAAAACCCCACTCAACGGGACGAAGGAAATGAGACTAATTTGGTTTCACTGTACACCTAACAGACTCCCTCCCCACGCACCTGTCTGGTTCCGCAGCTCGCACTTGTAGTGGGCGTCCTTGCCGTACTCCGCCGTCGTGTCGCCGGAGCCGGTTATCTGCATGCTGGCGGCTAGAAGAGCAGCGGGGTAGAAACGTGACTTTGCGGCGCGGCACGCACGCACGGCAGGCGGACGAACGCAACTCACCTTCCAGCAGCAACGCAGCGAACAGCGCCGTCCGCCGCATCTTCGGTGGCGAAAGAAAATGCTTTCGGTTTTGTTTTGGAGGCCTTGTTTACACGGAATGAAGCAAAAGTGAAACCTAACTTTATCATAGGGCAAGTGAAACCTAGAGGAAGCTGCTTTTGCAAGTGTAAGCTATTTTTGGGACCCCTTTATTGTGGGACGGGATGTGCTTTTATTTTGAGGGCTCTGGCTTCCGTGTTTCCGCTCACGCTACACTCCCACAGAAAACGACGGGCTTGTGCACTGGATAAATCCCACCGCTGCCACCAATGTAACCGAGCCCTTGCGGTGTCCTGCGAGTTTATTTTCCACACACCATCGCCTCTTCTTCCTCTCTTCACTCCTCCTTCCTCGCCGTCAGTTCCGGCCTTCAAAATAAAAGCACATCCCGTCCCACAATAAAGGGGTCACAAAAATAGCTTGCACGAGCAGGGCAGTGCAGAACTCATCACAACAAGTTTTCTGCTTTTGGGTGCACAATATAACCTATACAGGTGAACGTCCGTCCATTGTTTCGGTACTTTTTGCACACCTGGCATAACCAGGAGCTGAGCAAATTCTAAACCTCGAAGTCGAGGGGCGTCGGCAAAAGTCTCCTAGTCAGTCCAGAACGACTTGGAAGAATGCCGATTCGCTCATTTTACTGTCAATCAAAAAAGGACTCCCCCCTGAGACAGATTGTCCAATCATCATGCAGAAGCCGAGCATCCGGGCACCCTCCTCCCCCCAAGATAAGCTGCGCGTTCAATGGGCGAGACAAATTCCAGCATTTAATTACTTCACCAATCTGAAATAAATATTGTAATACCAAAAATGTGTTTGGTGAGTGAATACATTTTTTAACATTGCTACTGTTTAAATACTGTTTAAATAATGTTTAAATACTTTAAATACCTTAAAAATTAAGTATTTAAATGACTCTTCTGTTCAACTAGCAATGCTAACATTCTAATGCTAGCATGCTAACACCTAGCATAATACTGCTAAGTGTTTACGTATGTGTCCGCCTATGAAAATGGGTAAAAATGCTAACATGTTAATGTTAGCATGCTAACACCTAGCATCCATCTATCCATTTTCTATGCCGCTTATCCTCATTAGGGTCGCGGGTATGCTGGAGCCTATCCCGGCTGATTTTGGGCAGGAGGCGGGGTACACCCTGGACTGGTCGCCGGTCAATCGCATGGCAGACAAACATTCACACTCACATTCATACCTAATGGACAACTTAGAGTCGCCAATTAACATAACATGCATGTTTTTGGAATGTGGGAGAAAACCCACGCACACACGGGGAGAACATGCTAACTCCACACAGAGATGCCCAACGGAGAGCATGCTAGAGGTAAGTGTTTATATATGTTTCCACCCATTAAATGGATAAAAATGCTAGTATGCTAACGTTAGCGTGCTAATACCTATCATGATGGAGGTAAAGGTTTATGTTTACACAGTATGTCTACGCATGAAAATGGGTAAAAATGCTGGTATGCTAACATTAGCATGCTAATACCTAGCATGATAGAGATAAATGTTCATATATACAGTATGTCTATGCATGAAAATGGGGGAAAAATGCTGGTATGCTAACATTAGCATGCTAATACCTAGCATGATAGAGGTAAATGTTTATATATACAGTATGTCTACGCATGAAAATTGGTAAAAATGCTGGTATGCTAACATTAGCATGCTAATACCTAGCATGATAGAGGTAAATGTTTATATATACAGTATGTCTACACATGAAAATGGGTAAAAATCCTAGTATGCTAACACTTATGGACATCAAACAAACGGGAAAAACAGAACAAAGAGTCAAATTAAAGGTGCTACCAGCAAAATATGCAGCGCTGACACTATACAAAAAAGAAATGCTTACCGAGTAGCATGCAGTCAGTGACATGGAAAGTAGACAAATACAGTCTGAGCTACTAAGGCAGGCAAGCTAATTTGCAAGTGGCACCTGCTGGGGCTGCTCGTGGCCCCGCCCCATGCAAAACAGAGAGCACAGGAAGTACCAGGCAACACAATAAAAGTATGTCGAGGGCACTCTTCCCAAAGTACGGATTTAGCACTGATACCGGATAATATGTAAACGATACTCAAGATGCACAATATTGGCTGACCGATATCCGATTCGGTACAGTCAACCCTCGTTTATAGGGTTTATTGGTGGCAGACTCGACCGCGGTAAATTGATTTACATGGAATTTTCATAGTTAAAGCATAGAAACATGGGAAAAAAACATGCATTTAAGAACATTTGACATATTTTTTAAAGCATTATCAAGCAGAAAAAATGTCTAAATGAACGGAAATACAAACTTAAGGCATTTAAAGAGGATGTGATGATATGTAGTACTCTACACTGGTCACTTGGTGCCGGTAATGTTACTGTAACGTTTTGGGACACGAGACACACAAGCACCAGACATGACCATATGAACAGCAGAAAATCCTAATCATGACCAACTGTTGCGCTCCCAACCCACACCTAGCTAAAGCTCAACTCCAAACCTCTGATGTCACTTCCTGTCCGACCCGATTCGCCAACAACACGCATGAGCACAAGTCCTATTTGTTATGTCCTATTTTCTCTTATTATTTGCACGATACTGTGTAATACGAGTGTAAGGGTGATATGTAGGGGTGTTATTTAATGGTTGGAGGGCTCTAATAATGTTTAACATGTATTTAGAAGGTTGTGAACAGGTTTTCTACGCTTTAATCAGCCTCAACAATTGGCTCTGCCATTTTTACAGTTAGTTCTTTTGTGGAGGCGCATCTGTCTCTTTGCATTCCCTCTGATAGCTGTGAACCCGGGAGCCACGGCATGACCCAGATCTTCGGCCTCTAACGCTTCTGGTGCGTGTCCCCCTTTTCCAAAAACGCCCTTGCTCAGTCATGCTACGTAGCACATGATTTCGGTGTCGTGCATTGCAGGAAATTTACAATAAGGCGACTGGGAAAACGTAATAATAAAGTTCCCGTCGTAATACAGAAACTTACTAATATCTGTGGGGTTTTGTTGTGTTGTCATATTGGTATATATTATGCAAAAAAAGGGAATAATTGTACTATTTTGACAACATTGTTGCATATTGTTCCCAAATATATTTAAAACATTTTAAAATATTTTTTTTAATTTTTATATATATTTTGTAGAATTTTTAAACCCTTTTTGTGCCTAAAATATTTGTTTTGTGTTCATTCTGATAATGATCACGAGGAACAAAAAAGGCATTGAACATTCAATGACGTTGTAAAGTAAAAAAAAAAAAAAAATGTCGGTATCGTCGATACTGTCTGTGTATTTACGTGGTCAGACTGATACCAAACACTCCAGTACGGTATCTGACTGAAGCTGTTATTGACGTCATATTGGAAAAGATATCCGTCTCAGTTGTCTTCCTGGTGTATGTACGCTTGCAGGCCACCGGGTGGCGCCACTTAAACACTATTGCGTTGCGGTGCCGCAGAGGCTGCTGGGAAATGTTGTCATGCGGCTAGTTTGGAGCCGTCTCTGAAATGCAAAAACATCCACGAAGACCTCCGCAGCTTTTAACGATTTGTTCCACGTCTCCAGGTAAAAGTCGGCGTCGTTTATGTGGCGTGTGCTTCTTTTTGTTTTGCCCGGAAGAAGTTAGCATCGACTGTTAGCATGCGTCCCGTCTGGAACTGTACTAGCGATGCTAACGAGGCTGTTAGCTAATCTGCGTCATTTAGCATTAATGCCGACCTTTGTTGTTTATCATTTTCATGCATTTTCCCCTCCAGGATCCTTGTGGATGCAGTCAGCAGACAGACATGGTAAGTGAAGCAGAGTTTAATTTAACTCCGGACTGCTGACTATGAATAATGTGATTTTAAAGCCTTTAATGGCGGATTAATTCATGCATGCATGTGTTAGGCTTATGTCAGTTTTTAATGTATAATAAATGCTGATCAGCTGCCATGAGTGGGGCTATTTACACAAACATTGAAAATAACTTTCCTCTTCTCTGCAGGAGGTAAACACTCAGACGTCCTGGTTTTCCAGCCCGGTGTACAGTCGATACTGGCAGCACTACCGGCAGGCCGTGGCCTGGCATCAGAGGCACAGGCGAGCTTACCAGAAGGCCCTGGAGGCCGCTTACGGCCCCGTCCACCGCCGCCGGCGTCCCGGCAGCCGAGAGCGCTACGGCGACTGGCACGGCGGCAGAAGTGACAGTGAAGAAGAGGAGAGCGGCTCGGACGGCGAGATCGAGTGTGACGTCAGCAACATGGAGATCAGCGAGGAGCTTCGGCAGTATTTTGCCCAGACAGAGAAACACAGAGAGGAGTTAAGTAAGCGGATGTGCTTGTTGTTTTTTTTAATCAGGAAGTGTTTTTTGTTTGATTTTTTAAAAATGTCCTGCAGGGAAGCAGCAGCAGCTTGAAGCCGAGCTACACGACAGCTACGTCCCGGCCGACCAGGATCTGCGCAGCGTCTCCTGGCGAACCAGCGTGGCCCCGCCCTCTGAGCGCCCAGGCGAGAGGCGCGTGGCTGAGATGAAGCAGCTGTACGGCGAGGACGCCGCCAAAATCCTGGCCATGGAGGCCGCCATGCAGCTCACGTTTGACAGAAACTGTGACCTCAAGCAGCCCAAGTACTGGCCCGTCATCCCGCTCAAACTTTAGGGGCGGGGAAAGAAACACGGACTGCCCAATGAGGGACGTGAACTGACTGTGCTGTTCAGAAAAGCTGGGGGACAAACCGCAACATGTTTCCCCTGATGAGTTTTTGTTTGCGCCCCCCAGCCGGCTAATGTTTCATGTCAACTCGGTTCAGACGCCGTACTGCGTGGTCGCCTCCCAAAATCCATGTTTAAACCAGCGCCAGCAGCGTCTCCGTAAACATATTTGCCTTTTGACCTTGCCTTGTCTTTTTAATAAAGTTATCGCTCCAATCGCAGCTGTTTTCAATGCCATGTCGCGACCGGGGGTCGATACTGCTAGCCACAAATTCCCGCTGGTAATAATGTAAGAAATTGCGTTCGAAGCGTGAAAACGTCATACTTTGAGTTTTGGATTTCGCGGCTTCACTCATCACGTTTTACTGAAACTATATTAATAAATCATCGCCTTGTTGTGGTTGACCAGGCCTATTAGTATAAAAAAAAAGCACATTTTACACATTTGTGACTTGAACTATGCATAAAAATGGCTGAATAAAATTAAATATTGCATTTTTCCAAAGTATTCTAAAACCATAGTGCGGTTGACTAGGCCAATTAGTAAAAAATGTATATTTAAGAATTTTTTTTTTACATATTTTAGGCCCCAAATTATGCATAATATGGCTAAATAAAATACTAATACCATGTTTATTCAAAAATATACGAATAAATCATCGCTTTGCGGTTGACTAGATATATTATTTTAACAACAGCATATTTCAGCAAATTGGATGTATTTTTGGCCTAAATGGAGCATAAAAATGGCCAAAATACAATAATGTACAGTATTAATCAAAGGCATCCAGAAGATGCTTTCGAAGGCGTTATGTGTGAGGACATGTAGTATTCTAAACTGTTTACTAGGTCTCAATAATGTTACCTTATGTTGCATTGATGTGACGGTAACCACAGAAGGGGACAGTGTTGCCCAACTTGGGTATTTTGTAGGTACATTTGGCAACATTCCAACCCCATGGACGAGACATTTTCTGAAAAACAACTAGTGACAAATCTAGCAATTTTTTCTGCCATTGTTAGGGAGTTTTCTGGTATTGTGAAAGCAGGTATTGTTCTGCATTTTGTGTTTCACTGAGCAGTTACAAGCCGCCAGTTACTGTTGCCAACTGTTCAGTTAAAAAAATAGCGATTGGCTGTCCTAGACTACAGCCTCGTTCAATTTGCAGATCATTTGCAAATTATTTTAAATGCAAATGTTTTTTAATCGTCTGTAATCCTGGATGAAAGAAGAGGATGTGTTATTGCTAAAATTTAGTGGGTTATCTTACAATTAAAATAAGTCATTGATAAGCCTATACTGTACTGCCTCTCTATTGTGAAGCTCAATTGCTATTACATACATTCACCAGAAGAGGGCACTGTTCAGGAACCACACAGTCATGTTAACGTGAGCCATCTGTCAGTAGCTGTTTGAGGTAAAATATTAGCATTTTTATTTTGATGAAATGCTGAACAATTTTAAATGAACAAACAATCGAGTTTATTTGTATTTATAAACGTAGTTAAGGTGTTTGTACTCACTTTCTTGGGCTATCTTTCGAGGTTATGACTTTTCCTATGGCAGTTAACGCCATATGCAAACGATATGCTAATTAGATGACGTGTAGGCGACTTCTACGAAAGCCAATAGCTACTCTTCTTACTGAAATGTTGGCAAAAGTGGCAGGAAGAACGATCCAGAAACCAGAAGTAAAAAGGGAACAACAAGTAACTCTCTCAGTGCTAGAGTCTGGTTTTCTCTATTATTATTATTAATATGCTATTATTTTGGGTAATAAGAGTGTAAGGGTGACTGTTGGGCGGCTGTTATTTCACATCTACAGGTTTAGACGGTCATAAACAGGTTTTCTGTGCTCTAACTACGAAAATATCTGAGTTAAAGCAATCCCACTTTGCGGAAATTCACTCATCACCCGTCAGGTCTGGAACCGCGATCAACGGGGGTAACTGTAGTCTTTTTTTTAATGAAAAGTAAGTCTAAAAGGTACGCTGAAGGTTTAGCTAACGTGAGCAATTAGCGTGACGTCACACGCCACGCCCCCTTACCCCCCTTTTGCAAAACGTGCGGTAACCCCCACGCAACCCCCCGGCACCCCATCACACAACCTGGGGCCTTCATTTGGAGTATTGCGCCACAATTTCGTTGTCGGGATGCCAAAAACGGGTAAGTGAATTAGTAAATGACCTTATTCTTTCGAATTTGATCAGATTGGCGTCTCACTTTCGCTCGGTGACGTGCGCGGGCTTCGGCGTTGAGCGCGCCGAAGTTTAAAGCGCGCGTGCCAGACCGCTGTATTGTGCATGTCTGTTAATCACTTTAAAGGCTTAAGGGAAAAGAAAACCCACTCGGGCTGCTTGCTTTCGCCGCCCCACGAAACACCAAACGTGTTTCTTGTTGTTGTTTGTTGCTCTTTGGCTCATAATCGCAGTCGGGAAAAGGACTAAACTTTGTGTGACAGTGCGCATGCGCTCGGACATCTCGCTCTTCGGCTCATAATCGTAGTCGGGAAAAGGACTAAATTTTGTGTGTCTGTGCGCATGCGCTCCTTTGATAATTGTGCGTTACTTTTGTTCATCTGCCTTACACTTCTTTGTGCACCGAAAGGTTGTCATTGTTATTAAATACAAAGGATGCTGGAAATGCATCTTTTACGTTTACGCAGGCTTCAAGATGTATTTATTCTTTGATGTGCAGGACACAACAATAGCGCGTTAGCGTCTCATCCTCAGGCGCGTGTCTGGCTGGATGCTGATTGGATTCCCAATGAATGATTTGCTTGCTTGGCTGCGGCTTAGGTGGGTTTGTCTCTGCTTGAGTCACGTAGGACAGTTATTTATTATTGTCGTGCGATTTGACTCAAACACAGAAACACACACAAGTGCTCTCTTTGTCTCGCTTTCGTAACATCTGGTTTCAGTAACGCCGCCCGCACGTTTATGGCCTCCAGGCCAATGTGAGGTAAAGTACAGACAGGAAGTAGCCAAGGTGATTTATTGTGATAGCCCCCCCCCACACACACACACACCCCACACCGCAGGAGGTCACTGCGGCTTATCATTTAGCCTCTTATTTTCACCTCGTCGCTGCTTACCATCACCCTTGCCTTTCCCGTCATCCACATTCTGTCCATCGCCTGTTTCCTCAACCCACACGACTCCTATCCTGAATTTGCCCTTTGTGCTCTTGGCGGCATGCACGTACGCCAGCATCCTCTCCTGAGGGTGGCCTGCGGTGCGCTGAAGCTGCAGAAAAGATGCTGGATCCAACGGCCATCACAGTAACGCTCTCAGAGTTTTAGCGTGGGACACGATCTACCCTGCTCGTCCATTATAATCCCCACAGCCCATCTCATCTTCCCCAGTAGTCAGACCTCAGCTTGCCTGAGGAGGCGTTGTTTATATGCAGAGAATCAGCTTGATATTCACACACTTACCCACACATCAAGATTATCAACACTCCATAAATGACACGCGGAACACAGAGGGTAACTGTACCCCAGGGATTGGATGCTTACACACTAATGTGTGCAAAAAAGACTTTTATATCAATGTATAACTTGCAAGGCATGCTTGGAAGCCCGCACTCACACACCACCAACAGGAAATGTACCCAGCATGCCTTGCGGGTAATACATTTGAATGAAATAGTGTTGTTTTGTTTAGACACCCGCAGAGCCAGCAGGCCCATTAGGCAATATAGGCAAATCCTAAAGATGCAGCAAAAATAGAGTAGAACCTCGAGATATGAAATTAATTTAGGCTTTTGAATGTTAGAATTTTTGAATTGTGAGACAAGATTTACCCTACAAATGGCGCAATTTGTTACAGGAGTCAGAAAACAGTCATATAAAGTCTAAATATGGTACCCACCCGGAAAAATATGTTTGTTAATAACAACATTATCCTTACATGATGTATGAAAAATAATAATAAATGTTGGCACTTTACCTTTCGAGTCAAGCAAGGTGAGCTTGATGGCGAACAGAGTTTTGATGTCACGATCCGAGTGTTGTTCTCGCGACAGTTTTGGGTTTTGTTCGAGTGGGTTTTCCTAGTTTCACATGTTTTTCTCTGTTAATTACACGCACCTGTTCCTCGTTTGTTCGCCTCGCTATTTATGTTCAGGTGTGTGCTGCAGTCATTTGTTGGGTCATTGTCATTTGTGCTTCGCTTTCCTGTTGACCTGTTTGTGTTTTTTCGCTGCTTCGTAGCATCATCTATTAAGGACTCTTTTTTGCACTTACCTGCCTGACGTCCTGCTCGCTTCATCCCCGGGGTCGTTTCACCATGCCGCGACGAGCGAAACGTAACATTTGACAGATGGCAGAAATCATACATACAGTGGTGTGAAAAACTATTTGCCCCCTTTCTGACTTTTTGTCACACCTAAATGTTTCTGCTCATAAAAAATAGTTAACTATTAGTCAAAGATAACATAATTGAACACAAAATGATGACTGTCAAGACTTTTGGGAAAATATCTTGTGGACTGACGAGACAAAAGTTGAACTTTTTGGAAGGTGCGTGTCCCGTAACATCTGGCGTAAAAGTAACACAGCATTTCATAAGAAGAACATCGTAGCAACAGTAAAATATGGTGGTGGTAGTGTGATGGTCTGGGCTTGTTTTGCTGCTTCAAGACCTGGAAGGCTTGCTGTGATAGATGGAAGCATGAATTCTACTGTCTACCAAAAAATCCTGAAGGAGAATGTCCGGCCATCTGTTGGTCAACTCAAGCTAAAGCCATCTTGGGTGCTGCAGCAGGACAATGACCCTAAACACACCAGCAAATCCACCTCTGAATGGCTGAAGAAAAACAAAAAGAAGACTTTGGAGTGGCCTAGTCAAAGTCCTGACCTGAATCCCATTGAGATGCTGTGGCATGACCTTAAGAAGGCGCTTCATGCTAGAAAAGCCTCAAATAAAGCTGAATGACAACAATTCTGCAAAGATGAGTGGGCCAAAATTCCTCCAGAGCGTGTAAAAGACTTGTTGCAAGTTATGGCAAACGTTTGATTGCAGTTATTGCTGCTAAGGGTGCCCAAGCAGTTATTAGGTGCAGGGGCAATTACTTTTTCACACAGGACTGTGTGGGTTTGGATTTTTTTCTCCCTAAATAATAAAAACATTCATTTAAAAACTGCATTTTGAGTTTACTTGGGTTAACTTTGACTAATATTAAAATGTGTTTGATGATCGGAAACATTTTGTGTGACAAAGATGCAAAAGAATAAAAAGTCAGGAAGGGGGCAAATCGTTTTTCACACCACTGTAAATTTACGTACTTGATTTACAGGATTACAGTACATTACACACTAAACTTAAGACTACGGTATGTTGTTTTTATTTACATTTTTAACAGTAGACAGGAGCTTTTTGGTACGGTATTTGAGAGCAAAGAGATGTCGCGATGTAGCGTCATTGGGGATTCTGGGAGGAAGCGGATGATGGGACATAACCGATATTAACAGTGGTAGTGCAGCTTCGTCTTCTCTTCAGTTTTACAGCGGTTGGCATCCATTACTTTGGTACGGTACTGATTAAATGCCACTATGTTATTTTTTTAACACACCCTTTTCAACGTAATGCCCAATTGCACAGCCTTAAAAGCGTGCATATGATGAATTCTGGGTCTTGTTCGTTTTCTGAGAATCTACTGCACCTACCCAGTTTGCCATGTAGCAATAAAAATATGCTAACAACGGTGATTCATCTGGTTAGTCACATTGGACTGCCATTATTTTGAACACTACTGCATGTCTGATTTGTTTTTTATATTTAATTAAAGACTATGGTGAAAGCAATGCTATTTGACTTCTTGCCTAAAATCAGAAAACATCAAATCTGGCCTGGGGCGCCACATTGGGTAGAGGCGGCTGTGGGTACGTGTGTAGCATGTATGGAGCGGTTACGGTGTGTGTTCCACGTGTGTTATTTTTGGTTGCATTTGGCGTTGATGACCTCCTCTTCTGTCAAAACAGGCATTTTTATGGGCGTCTCAATTGCATTCGAGGCTGGTCTGAGAGCGCAACTGCACATCTTTGTTTTTTTCTTTTACTTTCAGCCGCAAAGCGGGCCTCTCCGCATGCATCACCCCTTTCCATCCACCCACCACCCTCACCCTTAATACGTGCTGCGTTGTGTAGGCCGCTTTGTCTTTTCCTCGTCTTGCATGTGAGCAAATTTAAGCTCAGCCCGACGGCTACTCTGATGTGTCGGAATGAGTGGTCGTCGAGAGGACTTGTTGCCATGGCGACTCGCCGATGCACTAAACTCAGAGGCGGATGTCATCTCAGATGCGGGCACATGCTCGGACTTGTGGGTCCGATCACTTGAGCCCACGCGGGCAAATAAATATGAATGTGTACGACCCAAAATCATCAGCGTGCACTGATGTCCCAGATTGTGATTCATTCCAGTAGATCACCTTTTGCGTGGGAGGTAGAGTAGCTCACAGGTATGACCACCTTGTCACATGACATAAGAAAGTGAGGAAACGTGTGTGTGTGCTTATGTCATGGATGGAGTGTGCGTGGGATGACGGCGTAACATGTGGAGCAGACTGTAGACCAAATCTGGGCCAGCAGGATTAGTGGCTCGTCAGATAAATTGCGAGATGGGGAGATTGGTAAGGGGGAGGGGTGTGTGTGTGTGAGTTTGTGTGTAGGTGTGAGTAGTTTAAGCCCCATACCAATGGGACTCGGAACTTGTAAACAAGGCAGGAGAGGGGTGTTCCTTGCTTTTTAGTCTGCCCTTTAGTGCCTATAGTTGCAGTCATGCTAACAATGCATGACGGGATGAATGAGTTTGCAGGGCGGTCCTCACCTTGCCCCACTCCCGCCGCCGCCACTACTACCACCACTACCACCACTACCACCTTCCTTAAAAAACATCTTTAGATTGTGTGTGTCAGCGATGGATTATCCTATTCAGGGGATGAGAGTCACACGTCTCCTTGGCGACGGAAAGCTGAGTTTGTGAGTGGGACGGAGGGGGCGGGTCGGGGGTGAAACTGGGTCATCGCCACCACCACAGATTAAAAGCCCTGATCGCAATGTACACACATACGTCATATACTGTACCACAAGCACACAGTGGCACACGTACAGGTTAGTCCCAAATTACTCTTTCTCTCCCCAAAAAGGGAATGTATGTATTTGTCAATCTTGTCATCTTTTAGCTGGAGCTGACACAATAAAGTGACGTGAGCACATTTTTACATGCAAAGAGCAGCAAATGCGCCTGATTGTCAAGATGGGTGCGAAATTTTGCAATTTGCTGCAAACTGTACATGAAATTAATAATTACAAAAACATTGCTATGGCAGGGGTGTCCAACATGCGTCCTGGGGGCCATTTGCGGTCTGCAGCTTGTTTGTTACTGGCCCATGCACTTTAAATCAAATACAAAGGATGTATAGGTAATAATTCATGTGTTTATGTTTTGTCATAAAAAAGTCTGCTCACTTGCAGTGTTTAGGTGTTAAAAGGGAAAAGCATATTGACTGCCGAGCAGTAAATTGATAGCTTATGTAACGATGGCAGTAAAATAAGAATAAAGGGGGTCAATATTTGAAGAATAAATAACTAAATGTTAAGTTACAATAGAAATGTAACAACATAAATGTGTCTGGAAAGGATTCATTGAATTGACTTTAGTTTTAAGGGAAATACTGCTGTGGTTTTCTAAGTTTTTGTCGGACATTCTGGTACAAATGAACTTCTGTGTTGTTATGATTGGCATACAAGGCAACAGTATATTGCGTTCCATTTAGCAAATAAAAAGCCACTTTAACTCAAAGTTAAAACTTTTGGTCTTGTTAAATAGGAACTGAGGACGTGTCCAGAGAACCCTTTGCAGGCCGGGCATTGTGCAATCAACACTTCCCCCAAAGATTTGGCTTCTGTAGACCAAAAGTCCATTAAAATGGCACGGATTAGCCTGACGCAAACAGCGGGAAGCTCAGAAAGCTGTCGCTGAGATAGCAAGTGACAACCAATTCCGGGCTTGCGCTTGAAGACGAGGGCTGGACAATAAAAGGGACATGCCGGGGTCAACCTTGTAGTCAAGCTTCCGGGTCAGGGACACGCGTAACAGCCTTAATTGTTGTGTCAAGAAGCCCATTCAAAGGTCAGAGTGAGGTTTGTGCATACAGCGTTTGGCAGAACGGCGGTGATGACGGCTTACTTTTCATACAGTTTTTACGCCCCACTTTTGCTCCCTGTCATCGTCTCCAACCCCTTCGGGCGACGCTGCGCCAGAAGAAAGCGCGGCGCTGATAAGATTCCCTTCACTCAGCCTGCCTTCATCGCTCCCCTTTTAATTTGGTTTCCTGCTCCTGGCGGAATCGCGTTGCAACAAAGCCGACGCGAGAAGTTTCTCCTCACAACTGATCGCATCGATGCGAGATTGGAACCGATTGCGGTTACTGGCAGCGTTGGGCGTTTCCATGGCAACAGCAGAGCACGTACAGTATGTGAAGGATGTTGTGGAATCGTTTCAGAAGGTTGTCTGTCCCGCGACAGGTGCCCTCATTTTTGTCGTCGCCCCTCCTGTGAACTCAGAAACAGAACCGCTCCTTGCTTTGAGATGTCCTCATTTCTTTGGGCCGCTAATGTGGGAGGACAGGCAGTCAACAGACGTTCGCTTTAATAGAGCGCTGCAGGGGCGGAGGGAACTTTGCTCACGTCAACGTACGCGTCGTCCTCACTGGAGCTCCGATTATAATAAACAGTAAGGTCATTTTAGTGAATCAGAAGCCAGATGCTTGTCATTGTCAGAAAAGGTACCATAGCAGCAAATCGGGGCCTGCGAAGCCTTCTCTGCTGGCCTAAGAAACCCTGACTTGTGCTTACAACTTCAACTCTAGCATTTGTTCCATAAAATCCTATTAATTTATTCTCAACCGTCTTTTATCTTCATTTTGTAGTACGTGTCTTGCGTTATGTGTCGCCATGTCAATGTAATCTGGCCAGGGCCTTCAGAATCAGTAGTGCTGGCCCATGTCACTTAAACACTATTAGTAATTGGACCGTTTCTTCAGCCAAGCCAGATTCGCCTCAGAAGGCCAGCTAGCAGGCGTTTGCCGTTTTCCGTCCTCCGATTGATGCCTGAAAGCCATTTACAACTGCATCATCACATAAACGGCACTCTAATTTTTACATGCAATTACTCCCGGCACTGTACGCAGTCATATACAGTTTTTGTGTCTTTGTATTGCTGAAACATTTGATGTACGGACACGGCGTACGACCTCTTTAAGTGGACACACAAAGCTGCAAAAACTACTAAAGGTACTTTGCCCCGTCTAGTATCAAGTGCGCGCACAACAACTGAGTAATGCCATTTTCTGACTGATGCAACAGCCAATGAAATTGTGAAAACATAGACATTTTGTGGCAAAAGCAAGAACTCATAACGGGACAAAGGAAAACGGGAACTGTTGCTGTTTTGAAGTTTTACATTTTTGCAGACAATGACGACAAAAATGTCTTCAAAGACAAACTACTGTGTCCAGGAAACCACTGATCTTCAAATGGCACGCTTGTTCACATAACCCATACACAAAGATGAACAACATCCTGTCTCTCTCCTTTCTTTGGGTCGGAACAGTATTAGTTCCTGCGCTATTCAGTGATGGCGGGTTAATTCAATTGTAAGGCATAAGCGTTCTGATATCAGCCAATTAGAAGACGGGAATATGCTGACGTTACTGTACGCTTGCTAGCTGAGAGCCAAATCTGAAATCTGATCCATTAAAGAAACAGCACAATTGCTAAATGGCCACAAGTGACACGGGCCAGCACTGCTGATCATGAAGGCCGAGGGCAGCTGAAATCTGATCGGACAAATTTTTTTTAACATACACACACACACACACACACACACGTATTGGAAACAGTGCAGTGAAGAGACACCCTGACACTCTGTTGGGAATAAATTATACAGTTTCATGGAACAAAGACAAGAAGGTAAGTTGTAAATGTAGGTCAGTGCTTCTGATAGTCAGCAGAGAAGGTCTTGCTGGCCCTGATGGCACACCACCAGGTAAAACACATTCTGAGGTGGTGATGAAGCGCCGTTTTCAAACAGCAGCTCATAAACATCTGCATGTCTGCTTACAAAAACCCTCAGTGAGTCTAGGTAAACACACGTCTTTGTTTATGCTCGCAGATCCGGTTTCAGGGCCCGCTCACACGTCAAACAGTCATTGTGAGCCGTGACCCTCTTTGACTCGGCCACATATGGCGCGCAGTGGGTGTCGCTTTCAGCCCCGTGGCTAAAAAACAGCCATTAAATGTCATCTATGTCATGTGAGCCATCACGGCGTCTGATACCCGTCTCTGTTTTGAGGTACGGACACTTACGGGGCGGCGGGGGCTCCCTAGACTTGTTTGTCTGAAGCGGAGCCACGTGGGGGCCTGAATTAAAAACAGATTTAAGAGGATTCGGGACAGATGGCATGCTATTGTTTCAGGGTGTCTTTATTATGATCGGGAAAGGGGTCAAATTATGGCATTATGGACACCAGCATCCTTTTTAGGGCAAACAAAGGACGCCGAGTGGTTGCCAGCAGATCGCGTCAGTTTGACAAAGGAGGTTGCTTGGAAGTAACTTTGCCCCACTTTATACTCTGAAAGCAAGATCTTCTTCTCTCTTCCCTCCCTTTTTTTGTCTCATTTTACCAGATGGAGAGGGGGCGGTGATGCTGTGTGTGCGTGTGTGTGTGTGCGTGTGTTCATGCATGCATGGCTACCCATGAGATTGCATATTTACAGCACTTGCGCATCTGACCAGCATTTCCTCCACACACACACACACGCACACACACACCAAAACATGTTGAAAATGACATTTAACAAAAGGGAAGGAAAATCCGGTATCCTAGCAACGCATCATCAGTTGAGGGGGGGGGGGGTCATCAGCCCAACCTGACAGAGCGTTTGCTTGCCGAAAAATGTTTTGTTAATGTCTACGGGGGCTGCGCACACGCTTTAAGAGGGCATGGAGCGCGCAGCGGGAGGAGGGTGGGTGCGCATGAGAGAAAGAGAGAGAGAGGGAGCGCGCACACGCATCAAGTCCCCGCGACTACGTCCACCATCGTGCTGTAAGCTCCCAGCGCCCATACAGAAGACCGGAGAGCCGCATTACAATGGACGGAACAAAGCCGGCCATGGAGTCCAACGCGGAGGAGCCCCAAGATGAAGGACAGGAGAGCAAAGGTAGGCTTTGTCTTCCTGCGCCGAACCCGCTTGCAGCGGCTTCCCGCGCCAAACAATAGCGGATGTTTTTCTCACGGACACCCCCGAAGGATGCAAATAACAACCTTTTGTTTTTCTGTGTTATTCTTCCGACACATCAATGCAATCGGATGCACGCATTTTTGCACCGTATGGGCGATGAAGTGAGCTGCTGCTGCGCCCTGCGCGTTCACGACACTGCGCCCCCCCCCTCCCTCCCCGCCAGGTGTGCCGGAGACATCATCCTCATCATTCACTTGCATCAAATATCAACGTCGATTCGGGGGTTCGGCGTGTGTTTTGGGGCTTGCGTTTGTTTGCAAGGAGCGTGCAAAAAAGAGCCGCGCACTTGACGCACAGCGACGGTCCAAGCCCCTCACTTGTAAGCACATCACTCTGCAGGCTGCACGTTTAAGCTTCTCGCACAAAGCGTGGGAAGCTGCCATTAGCTCACTTGTGCGGTAATTCGACCCGGAATGTGTGGTAATGTGATTGCCAGGTGTGTTATAAAGGGAATATACATATTAATGTGCTTTTTCATCAGGTGGGGTGTGTGTGTTGCAATAATGGCAGGGTGGTGCACCCTGCAGAATTAGCTTTTTTTTTAACCCTTTCAATGTTCTGTTGGATTCTGAATGAATGAAGACTTCAATTCAACATGACCGGTCCAAGTTGCATTTTCAGGTTGCGGTATTGCACACCTGAGCCTCGGCGGCCCCGCGTGGACTGTGTAGTGCGGTGGTCCCGGTGCGTCTCTTCACAGCTGCCACAATGTAAGTTGGAAAAGAACGGGGTGGCCCTCCACGCGGAGGGTTTAAGAAGCCATTACGTCATCCGCATCTGAGGGAGCCCGTCCCACAACATCGGCTGGGGTGGGCCCGTTTGAACGCCTCCCCCAAGGACGGACCCTTTGGGTCTGCAATTGCTTGCATTTACTGCGAGGTAATCGTTGCAGCTCCGGGTGTGAACGCAACCACTTGTGCCTTTTGACGTCTGCAATGTGAACATCAGCTTACAGCATCAAATAAGACGCTGAAGATTTACAGCAGGGGGTGGGGGCAAACGAGTAAGAAGCTTGCGTTGGCGGGCGCCAGTGCGGCCTTTTCCGGTTTGGCGCCGAGCCGTCATCGAAGTGGGGTGGTGTAATACAGACTTCAGAAGTCTTTCCACACGCCCCCTAAACTGAAATATGGTTGCGAGCCGGATATTTATTGGTTTATTTGTACAAATCACTGTATGAGCTGCTGAAATTCCTGCACACAATTACATCTGCAACAACTTCAAACAGTATACTAGTGAAGCTGAACTATTTGAGAAGCACTGGCGTAACCACGTTTTCCAAAATCTTTCGATAGCTGAGTGAGCCGGGGTTCGGTTGTGTCCTATTGACTTTACTTTGTATGCCAAAGTAGGTCCATGGGTCAGGTCCTATCCGTTTGACTGACACCTCCTGGAAACCCCAGCCAAGCTGCACGTTCCTTTTGTGTGCAAGGGCTCGCTGTTACGTAATGCAGCGCTATCTCGCCATCCTCGCTTTCAGTGCTTCAGATCAGGCCCGGGAGGGATTACGTCATTGTCGGGAGGGATGCTGCATTTCACAAATGGAGGTGGTTTTTGTAAGCATCCGTAAAGCAAGCATGTAAGAAAATGCAAGCTGAAAATACAATATTGCATTGACTAGCGCCATATAAGACAAATGATAGATTTTATTAATGCACATAGTTTCTGTGTTTATTACTACATGTTTAATATTTAACGCAGACTCGGTGAACACGTTTCCCTGCACCATCTTGAAGGTGATGGCAGGCAAGAGTGATACTCAAAGAGGGCCAAGACTTGTCAGACGGAATCACCTGTTGGTAATTTCTCTTAGATGTCATCATTTGTGGCGTTACTCTGGTGTATTAACAAATTGCAACTAAATACATCCTGTAGTTCTTAGTCATGTATTTGTGCTAGGCCTGTCAAACAAACCAAATATAAGACGACCTAGACATTTCTTCAAAATCATGTGAAATAACAATTAAGAGATGATATATTTCTTAGCTGTTTAGGGACTGTGTGCATTTGGCTCAAGATTATGTGAGAACATCACCGCCGGCTAGCACAGGGGTTGGAAAACAGCGGCCCGCGGGCAACGTCAAGCCGGCAGAGCGTCTTAATCTGGCCCACTGGGCATTTTCAAATTTCTTTTGTTTTAAACATTGAAATTGTAGCCTACAACATGCCTTGCAGTGTTATTGTGACACGCTAATTTTGCCAAAATAGTCACATGCATTCTGCAGCTTTTACGAAAAAAGCAAACAACGCACAAATTAACCTACGCCACGGCACCTACAAAATGGGCAGACAAATAATTTCGACGCACAATGCCCACGCCAAAAAAACACACACATATTCCCGCTGCAAGGCATGATGGGTAGCTTGTGGTACTCATTTTGCCGTCTTTGTCACATTTTCGCTTGATTGCTAAACATTGTTTAGTTGTTCATAGTTCATATTGTTGTTGCCGCTGTACTACCCAGCATGCCCTGCATTTGGAAATAACGGTCTTATGCTATGCGCTTAGTTGTTGTTTATCACCCGCGTCGTCGTCGTAGTAGTTGATTAATGTGATGTACATTCTGCTAATATATATATGCTAATGTGAGTAGCTAAACTTTGCCGAACTGCTATCATTAGCTGACAATAAACATTACTAATGCGTGGGCTTGTGTTATGTGGGGTGTGCTTTACATATAAAATCAGGAAGAGGGCTTGCAGCGCATTCGAATGGTGGCGCCCTGGCAACGTGTTGCGTAAAGTCGCATCCTCACACCACCTCTGTTGACTTAGTTTGCCTTCCCATTGGAAATACACTGGTCCAAAGACTGTGCAGTAAAACCCAAGTAATGTAAGCATAAAGTACGGACACGAAATCATGTGACAATAGTCAAATATTCGAAATCAAAAGGCTCCACAACATATAATCATGGCTGTGGAGCGAATGCAACGGCAGTCTGCGGGCGTAAGTCATTCATTCATTCATTTTCTATACCGCTTATCCTCATTAGGGTCACGGGGATGCTGGAGCCTATCCCAGCAGACTTTGGGCGAGAGGCGGGGTACACCCTGGACTGGTCGCCAGTCAATCGCAGGGCACATATAGACAAACAAACATTCACACTCACATTCATACCGAAGGACAATTTAGAGTCGCCAATTAACCTAACATGCATGTTTTTGGAATGTGGGAGGAAACCGGAGTACCCGGAGAAAACCCACACACGCACGGGGAGAAAATGCAAACTCCACACAGAGATGCCCAACTGAGATTTGAACCCAGGTCTTCCAGATCTCCTGACTGTGTGGCCAATGTGCTAATCACTCATCCACCGTGCGGCCGCAGGCGTAAGTACTTCAGTTATTACAGTTACATTAGGGCAAATGCGGTAACGTCACTCAAAATGAGCCAATGAAATAGTTTGTTGACTTGCCGAGTGAATGAGAGGCTTGCTGAAAAGTAATTGGAGTTGATCAAACATTTAGAAGTGAATAGACGGACAAATATATGTTCGTTTGTGCAAAATCTAGTGCCAAACCATTTGCTGTGTCTGATATATGCTGTCAAATGTAGCGCTGGGCAAAAGCAGGAATTAGGAGAGAAAACACAGATCATCCGAGGAAAAGTCTGACGTGAGAGGCAACTCCCAATGTCAGCTACAACAATAAGAAGAATTGTTATGTTGAGTACAAAAATCGTAAAACACAGAAGGGATTGTTATTTGTTGAAGTACCACATCAACGCAAAGCATACGTTAATTATGTATGTATTATATTAATTATTTATCAGAGATTCCTCTGCAAGTATAATGGAAGCTTTGTTGAGTCCTGTTATTAATATATTTTTATTGCTACATGGCATACAAATTACCAGTAGGTGCAGTAGATTCTCAGAAAACAAGGAAGACCCAGAATTGATGATATGCACGCTCTTAAGGCTGTGGGCAATTAGTTGGGCAATTAGTTGAAAGGGGGGTGTTCCAAAAATAGCAGTGTGGCATTTAATCAGCCATAATTTTATTTAAAAAAACAGGTGTGAATCAAGTGGACCCTATTTGGCATCAAGATGAAACCAGCACTTGTTGAACATGCATTTCTCTTTGAAAGCCTGAGGAAAATGGGTCGTCCAAAACCTTGTTCAGAGGAAATTTATGAAAAGCTGCAAAACATTTTTGGCTGTTCAGCTTAAATGATCTCCAATGCCTTAAAATGGATAGCAGAACCAGAGACACGTGACAGAAAACAACTATCAAAATGGATTGAGAAATAACCAGAAAGGCAAAGGCTCACCCAATGATCAGCTCCAGGATGATCAAAGACTGTCTAGAGTTACCTGTAAGTACTGTGACAGTTAGAAAACGTCTGTGTGAAGCTAATGTATTTACAAGAATCCCCTGCAAAGTCCTTCTGTTAAAAAATGTGCAGAAGAGGTTACAATTTGCCAAAGAACATCAACTGGCATAAAGAGAAATGAAGAAACATTTTGTGGACTCATGAGAATAAAATTGTTATTTTTGGGTCCAAGGGCCACAGACACTTGAGTTCAAGCCACGGTACACAGTGAAGACAGTGAAGCATGGTGGTGCAAGCATCATGATATGGGCATGTTTCTCCTACTATGGTGTTCGGTATATTTATCCATAGCAGGGATCATGGATCAGTTTGCAAATGTCAGAATACTTGAAGAGGTTTCAACAAGACAATGACTCCTAACACACTAATAAACCAGCAAAATCTTGGTTCCAAAACAACAAAAGTAATGTTGTAGAGTGGCCAGCCCAATACCCAGACCTTAATCCAATTGATCAAACTTGGGGGTGACATCAAAAATGCTGTTTCTTAAGCAAAACCAAGAAATGTTAATGAATTGTGGAACGTTGTTAAAGAATGTTGGAGTGGAATAACAGCTGAAAGGTGGTTTGACTCCATGCCACACAGATGTGAAGCACTTGTAAAAAACTAAAAATTAGTTTAGTCATTCACAGAATTGCCAAATCCTACAAACAAAAAAGTTTGTAGAAAATAATTTTGTGTTTGTCACCGGGCAGACACTGTTTTTTTTTCGGAACACTCCCTTTCAACTAATTGCACAATTGCACAGCCTTATGAACGTGCATATCATGAATGCAGGGTCTTGTTTGTTTTCTGAGAATCTATTCCACCTACTGGTAACGTGTTTGCCATGTAGCACTAAAAATATACTAATAACAGTGGTTCACCGGGTTAGTCACATAGGACTGCTATTATTTTGAACTCTACTGTAAAGGATGAATGAAATAAACATCACTTTTACGCTTATTGAAGACCAGCAAACATTGAGATGGACGTGGATGAGGGGCGACGGAAGACAAACTTTAAAGGGTGGATGGTTAGAGCTGCATGCTTGCTCACTTTAGCTTTATTGTGAACTTCGGCAGCAGGCACAATCTTTATTACACACACTGGCCGGGTTCACTATCTGTTCCCATTAAAGAATTCCCCCTGCAACATGTGTTAACTAGGAACTTTTACATTTCAATACTATTATAACAGATGCCACCTTCGTACTCCTACTACTACTACTAGTTCCTTCTCGAATTCAGTAGTGTTTCTCACCTTCTTGGTGCCACAGCGGTGGCACTTGCAACTTTAATTATTAAAAGTATTTTTTTTAAACACCTCCTCTAACCTCTGAGAAACACACAGTGCTCTTGAACGCCTCATCAGTGCAAGGCACACACTGCTTATTAGAAGGAAGGAAGGAGACATATTTGAGTTGTTAATTGTTCGGTGTGCGTTCTATGAACAAATAACACACTATGAACACATACACACTTAATAAAGATGATTAAAGGATTCCCAATATGGAAGATTGCGAAATTATTTAATTTGGAAAAAAATACAATTTCTTGGCACCCAGAATGCCGTTTCCACGTGGGTGAGAGGCTGAAACGTTAAAATACTTTGCCGTTTTGACCTGAAAACGTTTCCGTTTGGATATCCCCGTAGAAAGGCCTAATAGTTTAGGGCCTTTAAATGGAAGTTGTTAGCTTAGGCTGCTACACCTAATTGGCTGAGGATTCAGTTTTATAGTAAGTGGAAAACCAACAATGTATGCCTTGATAGTGAGCACAGGGGCTGCAACTAAAAACTATTTTCTTCGATTAATTTTGTCGATTAATCTGAAGCTGGTCTTCATTAACTGAGTAATTGGTTAGGCCATAGACCAGGGATGTCCAAACCTTTTCTACCAATGGCTACATACAGAAAAATGAAAGGATGTAAGGGCCACTTTGATATTTCGTAATAAATAGATTTTGTACAAATATTTCAAGAAAAAAATGCATTTCAGCTTTGTGATGTTGGTGAAAAACCATATTATTAGTATGAATTTTGGTATTTGTTCTTTTTCCCATTTTTGCTGTTGTTGTTTTTTTTGGACTTATCCAAATATTTCAACATTCTTCTTAAAAATTCTTTGTAAATTTCATTTAAAAAATATTATGACTTTATTCTAACTTTTCCCCAACCTAATTTCCAGAAATTACAACTTTATTTTGTTTTGTCTGTTTCTCATAATATTACAATAAAAAAAATTGTCTTTAATATTTCAACCCCTTGCTACTAAAATGACATTATTTTTGCTCCTAATATTAGAAGTTGATTTTTGTGAAATTGCAACTGTATTTCTCGTTAGCATATTCAGACATTATTCTTGCAAAATTCCATCATCTTTGGTTCTTGTGTGTTTGTTTTTGGTTGTTTTTTTTATTTAAAATTTTTACTTTCTTCTTGTAAATTTTTTCCCATATATTTAATTATTTACTCTCATAATATTTGACCTTAATCTGGTAACATTATAACATTTCCTGCAACTTTGTTGTTTTGTTTCTCATTATATTATGGCATTACAATTAATGTATTTTTTCCTTAACATTGCAATATTGCAACTGGATGGAAGACCTTATTAGTTTTCTCGCTAAATTATATTTTTACAATGTGCTGTGGGCCAATAAAAACACAGCCGCGGAGCACAAAAGGTCCCCGGGCCGCACATTGTACACCCTCGCCTTAGACGGACCAAACCAATATGAACCGAACACAAACGGTTTGTGGTTTGCGCTGCAAAAATGTCAATCACTGTTTTCCGAAGTTAAATCTGATGTTTGTGAATATCTTGTTTTGCCAAAAACACAAAGATAATAATCAAATAACATTTACATAAAAAAATAAAATAATGGAATACCAAAATAGGTGTTGAATAATTGGATAATTGATAAATCATCACTTCATCAATTGATTATTGCAACTCTGTGGATTGACACGCTGTGGGTTGCACCGTAAAACATGTTTTCATCCTTTCTCGCCCCAGCCCTCATCTTTGTCCAACACACACACACACACACACCCTTCGCCTACTGTATCCTTCTCGGCGCCCGGAGGTGTGTGTGAGGTCGTGGGAGCATGTGAAAGCCGTCACACAGGGAGGCAGAGGCTCATGTGTTCTTCATTTGAAGTCATTTGCCCAAAGCATGCTGTCAGCCTCCATCTGGACACGTGTGTGTGTGTACGAGTGTGTGGGTTTTGTGCTTCCATTTGTTTACGTGCCAATGACCAGGGGTGGCTGAAAAGAATGTCTGTGCTCGCTCCGACTGAGGGGGAAAAAGGCGCTATTTTTACATGCATACAGAGCGTGTTGTGCAGCTATGTGTTTGGACTCAGCACTTTACATTTACATTTAAACGCTTGCTCCAGATGCGAGAAAATTAGCATTTTTTTTACAGCAAGTCCAATAATAAGCAGCATTTGTTGACTGAAAGGCTTTGTGAGGATATTTGATGCACTAACGAGTGATTACAATGGCCAGCAGTATTGTCGGGTGCCAGTTTGCAGCGGGTATATGAATAGCAGCGTGACAGGTTGGCACAGCACGCCTTGTTCTCGAGTGACGTCAGCCTCCTTTGGCACTCCTCCATCAGCCACTGATGCTGAATCTGCTCCCCGACGGCGATTAGCGCCGGTCACCAATTAGCCATCGACGTGACGTCGGCCTTTGCAGAAATTCCTACATCTCGCGCAATGTTCGGCGAGGCCACGAAGATGCTGGAAAGTCCATTTCCATAATCGCATCGCTTCTTTAACATCTCCTAGGGAATGACATCAGCCAAGTTGGTTGCGTAACCGCTGAGCCACTCACTCGGCTGGCAAAACATCACAAGTGGCCTGAGGGGCCTTTTTGTATTTTAACATTGTCCGTTCTGTTTCAGCCCACCCCCATCACCCTCCACTGGCAGGTGATATTGCGTGTTTGCATGTTTGTGTATATACAGTATATATGAACTACCAACAAAAGACGCAAAGAAATGTTGCACCTTTTTCCGATAAGCAGATTTTGGACACCACCTCCATCCAATTCACATATTGATGCCCAGTCAACAACTTTTGTAGTGGGATGTCAGCCTCTACAAAATCCTTAACAAACTGTGGTTAAGCCAGATGTAGTCCGTCCATCCATCCATTTTCTATACCGCTTATCCTCATTAGGGTCGCGGGAATGCCGGAGCCTATCCCATCTGACTTTTGGGCAGGAGGCAGCGTACACCCCGGACTGGTCGCCAGCCAATCGCAGGGTAGACATACAACCATTCACACTCACATTCACACCTATGGACGCCAATTAACCTAACGTGCATGTTTGCATGTTTTTGGATTGTGGGAGGAAATCGAAGTACCCGGAGAAAACCCACGCACGCACATGCAAACTCCACACAGAGATGGCCAACGGAGATTTGAACCCTGATCTCCTGACTGTGAAGCCAACATGCTAGCCAGATGTAGTCTCTGATGCAAATCCAATTACTGTAAAACACAACACGGTACTATGAACACACTCATACAGCCTGTGTAGCACACACACAGCATGTTCTGGTACAACAGTGGTTCTCAGTTATTTTCTGTCAAGGGCCAAAAATGTTGACCCCCCCCCCATTTGAAATAGTATCAACAACTGATAATATCTATTTCCTTTACAAACAGCACTGAAACCAGGAAAATGCAGCAAAATGGAGAGCTGTAAAGTGTATTCAAGAGTCAAATGGCATGTTGAGTATAATAAATTTGGACATATTGGCAGGTTTACACTAACACTGAAAGTACTCCCTGCTTCTTGCCCAGTGGTTCCGCCCCACTATTTGAGAACCACTGTGCTACACTAAGCCAACCCAGCCACCTTCCACTCACACTTGCTGTGAGAGATGAGATGAGAGATGAGTTTACACCAGTTTAAAAACCACTGGTTTAACTGTAGAGTCTGTTTTTATTGGCCAGTTCTGCAATTTTGTTGATGAGGAACTTGGTGATGATTGATTGAGTCACTGCTGTGTTGGGTGTCTGCTTTCAGAAAAATTAAAGGATGCAGGGAGCAACTGTGACACAGTTTGTGCATTAAAAATTCTAAAACCTAATCCAAGCTAGGTCACTTTGTGCTAAAGTATCAGAACAAAACGTCAACAATTTAGCTTTGTGTAATAGGCAATCCCAGACACGCCTGGGATTCTCCCCACCCTAGAGTTTCCAAGAGCAGCAGAATCCAAGCATGCAAAGAAGCAAAAAAACAAACATAAAATCTATTAAAGAGAAAACTTTCAGACGCAGATTGGAAATACAGTGGTACTTTTTTTTGTAAGGCCTGGTTTGATTGGTTTTCAGATGTTTGTGTTTTGACTGTGATGACATCACTAACGTGTTTGCGGATGCGTGCACGATGGCAACCGGGGCTGTGAAGCTCGACACTATACCGCTGAACTGGGTCGTGGGTAGCAAGTTGCCATGGCAACTTATATTTGCCAGCCCTAAGGCCAAGAAGCGTTTTTCTTACACGCGGACTTCCCTTCGTTTGTTGCAGTGCTCTTCCTTCTCTTCTCTTGTTACGCTCGTTTCCTTTCCGCGCATCTCGCACTTTCCTCCTTTCTCTCCGGCCTCCATCTTGCTGCATCCCAGCCCGCTTGTTCACGCCAAATCAACGTCGTAATGTGGAATAACCTCACGAGGCCAACCTGGAGCTGCCTCGTGAAAGCGCTGACATGATTTATGGCCCAATAGGAGCAAAGTAACGTATTGTTTCTGCCGGGAAAGTCATGGTAACGGCGATGCGGGCTTGTGGTCGTATTTCACAAAAGAGGGCAGAGGCAGGGTGCTGATGGAGGTAGTGGGATGAAGCGAGGTGTAGCACGGGTGCACCGGACTGACCTTAGAGTGTCACCGCAATTCGGCTTTAATGAATAGTCCATTGATTTCCATTAGGCCTGACTCGAACCGACCATTCTGGGCTGTCTGGTTCCCATTAGCGGGCTTTTAAAGCCGCTTCCACGGGCGGACCGGATGGTGTGTGTGTGTGTGTTTAAAAGAAACCTGGGAATTCATGCATTAAAGCCCGTGGGGGCAGGGAGATAACGCATCTCGGCAGAACTTATAAAACTTTGGGTTTGTCTGCAAGTCTTTCCAAGTAGTCCTGTTGAAATAAGTGCAGATTAAGTGACCTGGAATAAGGATTACTACAATGCATCGACAGATTTTATTTCTTATATCCTCACTGATGGCGAGCAGGTGAGAGTGGACATTTACAGCAGGATGCACCGACCCCCACGCCCCTCTGGGCCTGGCATGTATCTGGCTTGGGGTTTTAAAGTCTCATTCAGCCTGTTTTTTTTTTTTTTGCTCCACCTCCCCGTTTCTTCATTAACATTAATAGGATTTGGATCTATTATGCAACGAACCTCTGCTCCGTTATGCAACGCAGAAAATCATCAGCAGCACTTTTTGGAGGAGAGCATCTTAAGTCCCCCAGCGCGGAGCGACTGGGTTTATAGCGTGTGCTGGCACATGAACCCAACATCCTGAGCATCAGAGTGAGGGCTCTTGTTAAAGCCGTCAAGCGAAGGAGCCGCCAGCCAATCAGAGGGCGGAGACACGTAGGCTTATTAATTAATTACGCACGGACCGAGAAGTATACATATTTACCCCTGAAAAAGAGGTTTCATTTCTCTAATTACCACTTCTCTAATTACAGTGATACTGCAGTTTTTTTTATTTCAGTAACCACTCTATCATGGTTTTTACACATTTTTGCATACATTAACCTACATTTAAGTGTGTAAAATACAAGTGTAAGGCATTCAGAAGACACTTTCAAAGACATTGTGATGATATGTAGTATTCCACATTGATCACTAGGTCGTCATGTACGTTGAGACACACAAGCACCAGATTTGATCGCTGGAACAGCAGGCTTTTATTGCAGGTTTCTCACAACAGCTACAATACTCCTTAACACGTACTACTGTTGTGGTTGTAACCCACGGCAAGCTAAAATTAAACTCTGACACCCCCACTCAGCTCCTCTAGCACCAGGAGACATTTAAAGTCTTATTTCACCTTAAATAGCTTATTTTCTCCTACTATGCCTGTTATATTCTCTAATATGAGTGTAATGGCGACTATAGGGGTGTTACTTCATGTCTAGAGGGCTCTAATAATATTAAAAATGTATTTAGAAGGTCTTCAATAAGTTTTTTACTTCCAAAATATTAATCATACTATGCCGAAATTCACTCATTAATCCCAGGTATTGAACTATTTATCCATAACAAACAAAGGGTTATTGTCATTCATTCCAAAAGTGCAGACAAAAAATGAAACGTAAGAAAACCCCAAAATTTTTCCACTAAGAAATGATGTAAACCTGATTAATGTGTTCCAGACACCTAAAAATATGAGCAAAAAAAAACCATTTTGTAGATAATAATTGTTGTTTTACATGTACCACGCAATATGAAATACATAAATGATGAACGAAATCAAACATAATTGTTAACTTTATTGAAGACAATGTTCTTTCTTGAATTTCATACTGGTTCTCACATTTTTTTATATCAAACTTCTGGCACTCGCAACTTTTATTGGCTCCATTATTCGGGTTATTATCGGGTTATTTAGCAATCAGGAGACAGTGAGTCACCAAAGCGTAGGGAGCTCTGTTTGAGCACTGGATTCCCAGGAATGATACGATACTGGGCCAACAGACCAACCAGAGGCAAATTTTAGGAAATTGAGCAAGAAAAATGTATTTGATTTAGAACTCAGGATTTTTTTTCCATATTTATACAACCTTTTTGACAGTTATTATTCATTACAAGTCATTATTTCCCAGTGAATTATATAAAATTTAATTCTTACCTACACTATATTATGATTGTTTACTTGGCCTTTCCTACCAATATTATATCAGTGTATATACTTAACGTACACCAATATACCAATACAGTCTAGCAATTTCCAATACCGATATTGGCAGCATCTCTCCCCTCAAGGTCTGGCCATGTAATGAATGAACACAATATGCTTCTTTTACTGTAGTGCTACTGCACGTATTTGACAAAACAAGCGCTGTTTGTACAAAACAAGACAAAGTTTGCAATATGCAATACAAAATATAGAAAAGGTGCCATATTAATTTTTATTTATTTTGTTTACTAAAAAAACATGGTCTCCCACTATCAACAATAAAGACAGAACAAAGTAAATTGAAAAGTATGAAACTGAACTAATACAATCAGTTAAATTATAAACTGGGCTCATTTGCATGAATGCAGCATGAAGGAAACATTTTAGATTAAAAGTATTAAAAGGGAGGCCACCCTTACTCCCCCCTCGCATAACCAGCCCTTTCACTGCCAATTGCATATTTACAAACTGAAAGCAAAACTTTGAAATACAGTAATGCCTTGTTTATCACGGTTAATTGGTTCCATACCCATGCAATAAGTGAATTTCCGCAAAGTAGTATTTATCCATCCAATTTATCCAAAACCTTTTTATGACTTTCCAAATACAATGTTTTTAGAGCACTCCAGACATGAAATAACACCCCTATAGTCACCTTTTACACTCATATTACCCAGTATATTACCAATAATAATAGAAAACAAGCCTTTTAAAACACAAATAAGACTCATGCTTGCGTGTAAATAATAAATAAATAATAAAATACAATAAAATAAATGTCTTTCAGACTTGTGGACAGGAAGTGACGTCGGGGACTCCGAGTTTTAGGTGGAGTAGGACCACAATAGTAGCCCATACTATTATGATGATGATGACTACTATTATAATTATGTTATTACTGTGCCTGTGGAGAGTGTTAAATAATTATAAAACAATAAAAGCCGGTTCTTGGCGGTGAAGTCTGGTGTGTTTCTAGACTCCTAGTAGCCAGTATTAAACTACAGTTGTATTTTTGTTAATGTAGGATATTTTAATGCTTGAAAATGTTTAATTCAGGCCTAGAATATGTTAACATTTGCTTAAATATGTGTTGTTGTTTTTTTACTCATAATAGCCCATAGTCAACCACAAAACAGCGATCATTATTTTTTGAAAAACCACAATAGAGTAGAAGTCGGACACACTGAACTAGCAAGAACAGATTTCTCACTTTTATGCCATTGCCGGACGAGAATCTCGGACAGGCTTAGTTATAATTGAAGTTGGCGGCTTTGACGTTTGACTACTTTTTGATGATCTGCAGAGGTAGCTCCCTCCCCTTAGTGGAGGACAAAATCAATTTGCACTTTTAAAGTCATCAATCAGCAGTCCCACGGGAGTGTAAAGCGACCTGTTCTGAGTGGTCAATAGAAAACTCTGGAAATTTTTTAAAAAACTACCCTTGCTGTGGTTTTGCAGGATGTCTGGGGTTTTTTTTGGCCTGGGGAAAAAGGGATGCGGTGTGTGGATGCGGTTTAATTACGTGGAAGACCTGCCATTAGCTGCTGGGCTCTATTGATTGAGTCGGTGATGAAAAGCCTTTTGGACCTGTTGGACGGTAAAGTAAATCCTGTGCTCTTCCCAGCGGATCATCTGTCGTGGATCGTAACATGAGCGTTACTCTCGGACGTTTCACACTTCTGACATCTGCAAAGAAGCGGGTGCACGTTTTCAAAGGTGCGACGCTAAAATTCAGCAAACAAACGATGCTGAACGCTACTGATGCCAAATGGAACAGGTCACATTGTAAACACAGCAAAGAAGTCACCTAATTTCATTCTTGTTTCCAACTTACTGCTTTGACGGAGGATCTATTTTTAACAAGCTGTTATATAAGATGCTACTCTTACATTCCCTCCTCCTGGTTAGCCTTCATCCTCTTGACTGTTGATGTTCAGACATGGAGGAAACGCAAAAGTGCGTCCCAAAACTTCAGAGGTAGATGCGCCATCTACTTGGTTTCAATATCATTCAATTAGCATCACAACATGTCTTTTTCATGCCGTCTGCTTATAAGAAGGAAACTTTAGAGACTAAAGGAAGGTGGAGGGCGTGATTGTGCTACAAGTCAGCACCGCCTGGCGGAGAGAAGTCTTGTAGCTTCTTAACTCATTCAACACCAAAGACATACAATAAGTGTTTGTTTTTATTAACCCGAACGCCCGATCCCAACTTATTTATATTTTTTTTTGCAAGAGAAGCAAAAGGAGGTGATGATGCAACTCCCCACTAATGGATGTCACTATTAGAGCAATTTAAGCCATAAAAACGGCCAAAAGGTGGCAGGAGTCCATTTAATGAGAGCTCAGCAGAGATCATGTGCATATAAAAAAAAAGCATGCGACATAAGGAGGAAGTGTGACGCACAGAAGGTTACGTATCATAGGGAAATTTTAACAGATGCACGCGCACACACTGTTCAGCTCCAACTGTGAAAATTGTAAATAGTTCATAGTGTAAAATGTGTACATAAATTGTTATTTTGATGTAAACAACCCTTTTTGTGTTGTCTATGTTGTGGTATCCTTGTTCAGATATCTGAGCTCTCGAAGTGAAAGTTAGAAAGTTATGCTTGAAGTGTATCTTTTCACAAAAGTATGTTGTTTTTTTAGTCAGAAACAAATATTTTCCTGAAACATAACTATGTTCCACGGTTGGTTACTAAATAACGGAAAAAAGGGTTTTTCCTGATGAAAGACGGGAGTCTAATCTTTCTTTTGGTAGGTTCCATGTTTATCCAGCCATCCATTTTCTATGCCGCTTATCCTCATTAGGGTCGTTGATATGCTGGAGCCTATCCCAGCTGATTTCGCGCAGGAGGTGGGGTACACCCTGGACTGGTCTCCAGTCAATCGTAGGGCAGACAAACAACCATTCATATTCACATTCATACCTAGTCGCCAACTTAACATGCATGTTTTTGGAGTGTGGGAGGAAACCGGAGTACCCGAAGAAAACCCACACACGCAAACATGTGTGGTTTTTAGAACATGCAAATTCCACACAGAGATGCCAAGCGGAGCCAGGTCTCCTGACTGTGTGGCCAACACGCTAGGTTCCATGTTTATATAACCAAAAGCCTTTTGAAGTGTCGCATATCTGCTCTGTCACCCCCTACAGGATGCTTTGAGTGCTGCATCAAGTGTCTGGGCGGGGTGCCCTATGCCTCCCTGGTGGCCACCATCCTTTGCTTTTCTGGCGTGGCCCTGTTCTGCGGCTGCGGCCACGTGGCACTGACGGGCACGCTGACCATGCTGGAGAACCACTTCTCCAGGATCAGCAGCGACCACGCCACCCTCGCGATGGTGTAAGTTCTGCCGCTTTTTCAGTGATTTAGATGATGAACCCCTTTTCACCCTAGCTCACGCTTCCATGTACCCAGGATTCAGATCTTTCAGTACATCATCTATGGCATCGCCTCCTTCTTCTTCGTCTATGCCATCGTCCTGCTGGCTGAGGGCTTCTACACCACTAGCGCCATCAAGAAGGAGCTGCAGAGTGACTTCAAGACCACCGTGTGCGGACGTTGCATCACTGCCTTTGTACGTCACTACACTGTCACACATATGCTGTGCAGATTTAAAGCTCGCAGAATGATGGGGCACAAACACCAAACAGCGGGGGTGTCCAAAGTGCGGCCTAACAGCTTTGATAACTACCTTGTATTTCTTTTTTTACTTCTAAGTGTATGCCTATTAAATTATACTCTGTAATAGTAGTGTACAGGTGACTATAGGGGTGTTATTTCATGTCTAGAGAGCTCTAACAATGTTAAAAAACAAAGTTAGATGTTTCTATGCTCTAACTACGAAAATATTCCATTTATAAATAAAGAATCCTTCTTTGCGGACATTTACAGTCGGGTATTGACGCAGGTAATTGCGACAAACAAGTGGTTATTGTAATTCCTTCCAAAAGGGCAGACACTAACAAACTTGTACGAAACCCAATGATTTTCCCCCTAAGAAATAATGTATACATGAAAATACAAAAACAATAATCATAATAATAATAAAATAAAATCATATATTTTTTACTAAATGTGGGCCGCACGGGGGCTGAGTGGGTAGCATGTTGGCCTCACTGTCAAGAGATCAGGGTTTGAATCTCTGTTAGGCATATCTGTGTGGAGTTTGCATTTTCTCCTCGTGCGTGCGTAGGTTTTCTCCGGGTACTCCGGTTTCCTCCCACATTCCAAAAACAGGCATGTTAGCTTAATTGGCAACTCTAAATTGTCCATTAGAGTGTGAATGTGAGTGTAAATGTTTGTTTGTCTGCCCTGCGGGAAGAGAGTGTACCCCGCCTCCCGCCCGAAGTCAGCTGGGATAGGCTCCAGCATACCCGCGACCCTAATGAGGATAAGCGGTATAAAAAATGAATGAATGAATGAATTTTTGCTAAATAATAATACAAAATAAAAATAAAACATTTTTTTCTTATCTATTAATAAATTTGAAAAAAAAAAGTTGTCTCCCTGAACATAAAAATGTGTTATGTTATTATGTGTGGGTTGAAAATTAATATTTAAATAAAATTTGTGGGTTTCGAAAGAATTTATAAAATCTTGTTTATAAACAAATTATAAATTAATATTGTAATATAATATATTTATTAGTCAGCTGGGATAGGCTCCAGCATACCCGTGACCCTATTGAGGTTAAGCGGTATAGAAAATATTTATTATTGAAATTTATCACAGGTGGTCTAATAATTTTAAGCCCTGTACATCGAATTTGTTTTAGCATCTTTAATGGACAAGCATGCAGGAAAAAGACACCCCTACCACGTTCCACCAAATGACAGTCGAGAGCGCTAACCATCAAGATGAAAGTGTCAACACAAAATATTAGCATGCCAAATATGCCAATGTTTTGGGACATGCCTGAATGAAATACCAATATTTTTGGCCATGACTGTACACAAAGTGTGGGCAGATATGCTGTACTGCACACACACACACACACACACACACACTTAATCCCCTGGGGGCAACACTGGCACAGTTTCTGCAGCATCATAACCTGATTACTTGGATTGCTGCAGATGTCCAATTTGTGTACACACCATTCGCCTTTCAGGAGTAACCTCTTTTTTTCCCCCTCCAACCTTGGTGACGAGAGTAGTCTCCTCTCCTCTTTCCAGTTTATGTTCCTGACCTACATCCTCACCCTGGCCTTTCTCACCATCTTCGGCTTCACGGCCATCCCAGTGTTCCTCTTCTTCAACATGTGGAACACCTGTGCTGCCATGAGGTCCCCGGACTCCAATATCACCTCGCCTGACTCCATCTGCGTGGACGTCAGGCAATACGGTAAATGGCACACAACATAAATAATGTTTGTAATGTAAATTGTGATATGTAGTGAGAGCAGGGAACAGGTGGAGGAGAAACTTGAGGGGTGTAGGTTGGTCCTGGAAAGGAAGAGGAATGAAGGTGAGCCGCAGCAAGACAGAGTACGTGTGTGAATGAGAAGGACCCAAGTGGAAGAGTGAGGGTACTGGGAGAAGAGATAAAAAAAGGTGGAAGATTTTAAGTTCTTAAGGTCAACATTCCAGAGTAATGGAGAGTGTGGAAAAGAGGTGAAGAAGCGTGTGCAGGCAGGCTGGAATGGGTGGAGAAAAGTGTTAGGTGTGATGTGTGATAGAAGAGTTTCAGCTAAAATAAAGGGAAAGGTGTTCAAAACTAGTGAGACCAGCGATGTTGTTTGGTCTCGAGACTGTGCTGTTGAGGAGGCAAAGCTGGAGGTAGCTGAGATGAAGATGCTGATGTTCGCTTTGGGTGTGATCAGGATGGACAGGATCAGGAATCCGCCCATCGGATGGACAGCACATGTTGTAGGTTTAGAGATAAAGTCAGAGAGGCCAGACTGAGATGCTTCGGACATACTGTATCCGGAGGAGAGATAGTGAATATATTGGTAGATGATGAGTTTTGAACTGCCAGGCAGGAGGCCTAGAGGAAGACCAAAGAGTAGGTTTATGGATGTAGTGAAAGAGGACATGAAGGTAGTTGGCGCTAGAGAAGAGGATGCAGAAGACAGGATTAAATGGATTCTCTGTGGCGACCCCTGCAGGGATAAGCCGTGAGGAAAAGAAGAAGAAAATGACATTGACATAATCGAAATCCTGATTGTATCTGGATGAAAAATCCACTCTTGCTTCATCCCACCGTGTGTTTGACCGCCCAGCGTACTGTATGTGACCCACATTTGAGGGACAGCTGGCCCACCTCCCAAGTGGGACAGGGATCATATAGGCGTCACAGACTGACACTCTGGGCTGCTATTTGACTTCTGTCACATTGTTATGGGTTTTGAACCATTTTGCCCCCTGCAGGTGTTATTCCATGGAACGCCACACCGGGAAAAGCTTGCGGTGCCACTTTGGGAGACATCTGCAACACGAGTGAGGTGAGATTCTCCAACGTTTTTCTTCATGTTTGGCTTTTATTGTCCTCCACTGACCAAATATGTTTTGGATTGCAGTTCTACCTGTCTTACCACCTCTACATTGTGGCATTAGCCGGTGCCGGAGCTACTGTCATTGCACTGGTAAGCACTCTCGCTGTCTTTAAATATGCATGTTGCCATGGCGCCGTTATCGGTCGCCATAGCAACCCCGGCCGGCGCTGCTGCTCCGTGCATCAACTCACGGGTTAACATTCTACCCCGCAGTCCGCCTCTATGTCTGCGTGTGCAGAGGGTCATTATCTCTGTTTTAATCACAGGCGAGGGCGCTTTTGTTTCACGGTCACTCCAAGCGAGACCTCTCAGAGAACATTCTCTGATGATCTTGGGTTTTAGCGCTACATTTGGGCAGTGCTGTTGTGTTGACCCAGTTTAACAGGCGATTTTGTAAATCTCCTGCAATCTTTGACTGTGATGCAACCTCTGCACCCTCGGTTCGGTGCTAATTCTGGACAGGGTGTAAGCGTGTGAAGGTAAAAACAGCCGTGTGACGGGTACGGAGATCAGTTCGTCATATTATATAAACAAACAGAAAATGGATTTGGACGATATATTTATTGAAACGCTGCTTTTGTTTACAAATAACAAAACTGTATACATGAAACTCAACTATTTTTGCGTTTTCGGAAGTATAAGTTGGCTTTCCTGAAACTTTGGCTGCGCTTCGTAAAGTTTTGTTTGTGTTTTCTGACGTTTTGTTTGCGTTTTGTTTGTAGTTCATACAGTTTTGTGTTTTCTGACGTTTAGGTTGCGTTTCAAAAGGTTTTAGTCGCCTTTTGTTTGCATTTCTTGACGTTTTGTTTGCCTTTTCTAAAGTTTTGTTTTTTGGAATTTTTAGTTGTTTTTCTGACTGATTTGGTAGCATTTCGAAAAGTTCTTCTTGCGTTTTGTAAAGTTTTAGTTGCGCTTCCTGAGGTCCTAGTTGTGTTTCATACAGTTATGGTTGTGTCTTGTTTGCATTTCCTGAAGTTTTGGTTGAGTTTTTTTAACTTTTGTTTTCCTTTTTGAGGATTTGGTTGGTCTAAAGTTTTAGTTGTTTTTCTAGACAGTTTTGGTTGCGTTTCCTAAGGTTCTGGTTGGTTTTGTGTGCATTTTATGAAATTTTATTTTTTTTGCATTTCAAAAAAGGTGTTGTTGCATTTCATGATTTTTCTTTACATTTCTTGAAGTTTTGTTAGCATTTTGTAATTTTGTAAATGTTTTGTATAGGTTTGGTTGCGTTTCCTGAAGTTTTGCTTGCATTTAGTTTCTATTTCCTGAAGTTTTGTTGGTGTTTTACAAACCTTTGTTTGTTTGTACCAAAGTTTTGGTTTGCATTTTGTATAGTTTTAGTTGTTTTTCTAAACAGTTTTGCTTGTGTTTCAAAAAGTTTTGGTTGCCTTTCCCAAGGTTCTGGTTGTTGTTTTTTTGTGCTGTTTTGTCAGTTTTGGTTGCATTTTAAAATGGTGTGGTTGCGTTTCATGATTTTACTTGGCATTTCCTGAAGTTTTGTTAGCATTTTGTACAGTTTTGTTAGCGTTTCGTAGTTTTGTAAACGTTTTGTATAGTTTTTATAGTGCGTTTCTGACGTTTTGGTTGCGTTTCAGAAAGTTTTTTTTGCGTTTCGTAAAATTTTGCTGAAGATTTGCTGAAATTTCATTAGCGTTTTGTAAATGTTTTGTTTAGCTTTTGTTGCGTTTCGTTTGCATTTTCTGAAATTTTGTTAGCGTTTTGTGGTTTTGTAAATGTTTTGCATAGCTTTGGTTGCGTTTCCTCAAGTTCTGGTTGCGTTTTGTTTGCATTTCCCGAAGTTTCGTTTGTGTTTTGCAAAGTTTTGTTTGCCTGTTATAAAGTTTTGGTTTGCAAAACTTTCTGTCTGTATGTCTGCCCTGCTGGAAGAGCGTGTACTCTGCCTCCCGCCCAAAGTTAGCTGGGATAGGCTCCAGCATACCCGTGACCCTAATGAGAATAAGCGGTATAGAAAATGAATACTGAAAAAAGTAAACTGCATTTTCTAACTATGTTAGAAAAGGTTCAATTTGTAAAGTTTTGGTTGCGTTTCTTGAGGTTCTGCTTGCGTTTCATACAGTTTTGGATGCGTTTTCTTTGTATTTCCTGAAGCTTCGGTTGCGTTTCATAAAGTTTTGGTTGCATTTCAAAAACGTGTGGTTGCGTTACATGATTTTTCCCGGCATTTACTTAAGTTTTGTTAGCGCTTCCTGTTTTGTACAGTTTTGTTAGCGTTTTGTAGTTTTGGTTGCGTTTTGTAAAATTGTAGTTGCATTTCTTGAAGATTTGATTGTGTTTTGGGAAAGTTTTAGTAATGTTTTGTAAAGTTATGTTAGCATTTTGTACAGTTTTGGAAACGTTTGAATTTCCTGAAGTTTTGTTTACATTGCCTGATGTTTGGGTATTGTTTCCTAAAGTTTTAGTTGCGTATTGTACAGTTTTGTTTGCGTTTCAACTTTAATCATGTGGGCTGGCCGTTTTATTGGTCAGTCTCAAATGACGATGTGACAACTTCCGCCCTTCATAGACATAGAAAAGAGGGACTTTAGATTGGTGTTCCAGCACAAAGCATCATGAGAAATGCGTTTTTCTTCACTTGAAAAAATTTACAGGGGGTTTATTGCAAGGACTGTGCACATTGCTTCACTTTGAATCGAATCCGCAAACAGTCCACATACTAGTGTTGTTGTCTTTATGCAGATTCACTATCTGATGATCTTGTCCGCCAACTGGGCCTACCTGAAGAGTGCCGTCTCCACGCACGACTACCAGGACATCAAGACTAAGGACGACCAGGACCTGGAGGCAGAGGCACGCTCCAAGGAGGGCCAGAACTCGTCGTCCTACTCATAAGGAGGAGCGACACTGCTCCGAGCACCGCCCATTTAACCCTCGCACCGCCAACCGACCCCACCGTACCCAGTACCCACCGACCCCTTCTGTAAAAAAAAAAAAAAAAAAAACACCAAAAAAAATCCCAACCCCACCTCTGGTTATATTTGATAGTCCCACAAGCTCCTGAGTCTCTCTGCTCTTCCCTTTGGCCATGTTGGATCACGTGAGCGTGTCCTCCCACCAGAAGGGAACAGGATTGAGGATCAGGAGAACTGGCAAGCCCCAAAAGAGGCTTCAGAACGGGTCGATCTCCCCCGCCGGGGTCAAGCTCACACAAGGTCCATCGGTTCCGAAGCGTCTACGGGTTGTCGGGCTGCAGTGGCCCGGCCGTGATGGCCTCGAGCCAGCACAGCCTCATGACACACGGGTCCCCGCGGCCAAAATGAACATTGTTTACTGTCGGCGCCCTCCACGGGGGAACCCAGGCAGCGACCAACTTCCTCTTTTTTTGATGTTTTATATATATATATATATATATATATGAATATGAATATACTGTGTGAATGTGTGCGAATGTTGTTGTTTTTTAATACTCTCTGAAACTTATGCCAGGTACTATTAAGATCTCTCTTCTTATGTTTTGCTTCTTTTCCCATGACTCTTCATTCCTGGTGTTTAAAACATGTTGGCTGTTCAAATACAGACTATCCCCATACAAGAACCCATAGAGATGACAAAGAAAAAGCAAAAACAAAGTGGCACCGCCAGGAAGGGTAACATGCATGATTTGGCCATTTGGGAAATGCTTACATTTTTGCATTTGGGATATGAATATGCTAACATGGTTTCTTTACAAAAACCCTCAAGGGTGTAGCATCTTGGGAATCTTCAAAATAATTCTACAAATAGTATTTAACATGGAAAAAAGCTAGATAATCCACAAATCTCCAGATGGCCCTTAAATTTACTTGGCACAATTACAGGTGGTCCTCGGGTTACAAGCCAGCTCCGTTCACGCACCGCGTTGTAAGTCCCGATTTTAGTGTAGGTCGAACATAAAATACAGTAAAAAAAAAAACCTTAATAACAGAAATACTTGCAACGGTAACTAATCTATTTTAGTTATTACTATCACTTTCATGGGAGCAGAAACTTTAACATGCTGTAGCAACCTTGACAGCCGTAAAAGTGACACGAGTCCCAACTGTGTGTGGGCGCGGGAGGAGGGGGACAGTATAGTTTGCTGATATTGTTGTGGCGCGGTTCGACCGTCAGTAGCCTCTTTTGTTTTTGCGATAAAGACATCATTGATCGACCACCTCCCCGTCATCCTTACAACGCCCAGGTAGACGTTACAATACGAAGTTTATCCTTAATGATCACGTACACGGACCAAAATTATGAGAGCGAGTTCGTAACTAACCAAATACCCAAACACAAAACCGAGGACCACCGGAACAACCGTGCGTTAGATTAGTTTAGCTTAGCTTGTTACTTTTCAATCTTCAATGTTTGCTACCCTCTAGAATAATAGTAACTTTATCATCTGTGCAAGTAAACGTTTCCCAATAAGAATTTCAACCTCAGGTATGGAATCAAAGTGTTGTGTCTTTCAGCATCGGAAGCACTTACCCGAATCACGTCGCTAAGCATGAAATATCATTTTCTACAAGGCTCCCATTGACCGAAAAGCCTCACTTGTAAATAGTTGGATCCCGATTGACTCGATGAGAACACAATCAGTGTTATGCCATGTTATGCTGTGTCTTTTTCGCAGACATGTAAATGCTCCCTTTGTGTGTATTTAGCACACTCTGCGTTTGATAGAACAGTTGTTCCGCAACATCCCGATTGATATGTTGTGAGAGGGATACCGGTGCAGTCATGATTTATTTGGAATTAATTGTGTATCAGTAATGATGATTTTTGGGGAGCGTGTTTATGTTTTTTTTCCCCATTCTCTTTAGGCCTCTCAGATGAGCCACATAGACTGTTTTTGGATGTTTACACTCTGGACTAGACTAAACAAGTCAGGAATTTCATACATTCATTTTATAATCTGATAAATAATCATAATCGATATTGTACAATTGATGATCACCGCTTAATCTACCCTAAAAAAAAAGACAATTTCTGATGAGATGAAGCATGTCAGTATTGTGTGCAGCTGTCTATTCTGTATAAAAAAATGACTTTATTGCCATGTGTGTTATGTTTGATAAATATACGTGCTCTGCCGCCACATGGATGTAAAGGCAAACTTCAATTTCCTGTAATACAATGCGTGTCAGGTTGTTGCTGTTTCCTTGTTAATTGCATGAAGGAGACATGACTGTGTCTTTGCGGTTTTTTCAGGTGATGTGTAGTCAACTTTGGTAGGCGGTGTTTCGCTCTCCCTTCCTCTGCACTCCTGCCCCTTTTCTAAAAAAAAAAAAAAAAAAAAAATCCACTGTACTTTTATTGCATTGTAGTCTGTATAGTTGTGTCCTTATGCTTTTTATTTTAAGTTGAAAATAGATTTATGACTCCTAAATAGTGATGATTTTGTAACCTTCTCTAGTAAAACCGGTATTTTTTATTATCGTGTTACCAGTGTCTCCTGCCTCTTTTTTGACTTGGCTGTTTTGTGTTAGTCCTTTGCAAAAATGTCTTGGTCTTGGTAATATTTTTCCATGAGAATGCAATTTGTTTCAAAGCAAATTTACACATGGTAGCAATGCTAACACCTAGCATGTTAGCCATAAGTATTTATTTAAATTTATAGCTAGAAAAATAGCTTCACTGCTAACTGCTAGCATGCTAACATTTTACATAACACCAAGGGTCTATGTATGTTTATACTTATCAAAATGGCTAAACAAGTTTTTATATACAATACATCTATATAACTCTAAGGGTCCATATAGCTTTATAACAATGATAATGGATAAACATGCTAGCATTAGCATGCTTACACCTATCACGATTGCGTTAAGTATATGAGGTCACAGATACAAAAATGCCAAAAATGCTAACATGCTAATAGCGCTAAAAATGTATGTAACTGTATAGCTATAAAAATGAGTAAACATGTTGTTGCTACCATGCTAGCAATGCTAAAACCAAAAACCCAACATTCATTCATGCATTAATTCTTTTTCTGTGCCGCTTATCCTCATTAGGGTCGCGGGTATGCTGGAGCCTATCCCAGCTGACTTTGGGCGGTAGGCGGGGTACACCCTGGACTGGTCACCAGTCAAACACATATAGACATACAAACTTTCACACTCACATTCATACCTATGGACAATTTACAGTCACCAATTAACCAAACATGCATGTTTTGGGAATGTGGGAGGAAACCGGAGTACCCGGAGAAAACCCACAAATGCACAGGGAGAACATGCAAACTCCACACAGAGTTGCCCAACGGAGATTCGAACCCTGAACCTCCTGACTGTGAGGCCAATGTGCTACCCCCTCAGCTAACGTGCTGCCCAAAAAACCCAACATAGATACAAAAATGTCTAAACTGTTAACATGAATACAATTAGTTTGCTGACATTTGACATGATAACGGTGTAAATTTATATATATGAAAATGGCTAAACATACCAACATTAGCTATGTTAACGGTTAGAATCCTAACACCTACTATGATAGTGTTAGGTATTTCAGTTAATAGTTGAAAATAGCTAAAATGCCAACAGTTGGCATGCTAACAACTCATACAACTCAACACTCAGGGTCTGTGTAAGCTCGCACCAATGAAAATGGCTAAACATGTTAACATGCTAGCATTAGGCCCCATGTTAACACTTAGCATGCTAGCGCTAAGTACTTATAGAAGTTAATAGCTATGAAAATGGCTAACATGCTAATGTTAGCATGTTAACACGCTAACAGTACGGTAACATCCAACATGATAACGCTGAGGGTCTACGTACAGTTTATAGCTATGAAAATTGCTAACACCTACCATCATAGCGCCGTATAGCATTTAAGTCACCTACTACCTACGAAAATGGCTTACTACATATGCTCTACCTGTATATGCATTATATTATTTTGTTAGCCATTTTTTACACTGCTTATCCTGATTTCACAAATGAACTCACCGTCATTCCCAAGCATCTACTGGAATGCTGCGTGTACACGAAGCTGAGCTGGAAAAGTGTGTTAGTTAGGGCTGCTGCGGTTCCACCCCGATCCTGTAGGTGGCTGTAGCGCCCTTTAAGAAAATGTATGCATAGTCTTACCACAGAAGAAGACATGGACGGCAGCCATAACAGTGAGTCTGGGACTAAATTAACCTAATTATAATGTCTGTATTTTTATGTACAGTGTGTTGTATTAAATATAACCACAATAATTAACATTTTACATAGCTTGAATCAAAACTGTACATTATTTTCTTTTAAAAAACACATTTCCGTGACATGGCTCTCGTGTTTGATTCATTAGGCTGACAAATTCTGTCTCATATGAACAATTTTGTGCCGAAATGTGACTTAATTTTGGATTATGGTTTAAACACGACGAACACTCGCCACTCGCTGTCGTCAAAAGCGCACGACGTGGAATTTTCCCAAAACTCACCGCGGAAACGAAGCCGATGAGAAGAACTCAGCCATCGTCGCGGTGAATCAGTGCACGTGCGTCGCTTGCCTCCATTTGGCGTGTCTCAAGCGCACTCTGGTGGACAATTCAAGTATTACAGTACGCTTACACTAGAAAGAGTGTGGCAATATACAGTAGCTCAGATATACAAAGTAACAAAAAGCAAACATGGAGAAATCAGCATCTGTTTTACAAGAACACAGTCAAAATATTAAGAGGAAAAAAGTGGTAATCCAACCAAAAATAGTTGTCATTTTACAAAAAAAATGGGATATTATTATAATAATATTGGAAAATGTCTACAGTGTTTTAAAATTCCGTTCATAAAAATTAAAAACTGTGCCAATTAATGTGATGTTCTACTGGGAGACCTCAACGCCCATGTGGGCAATGAAAGTGTGACATGGAGGGGCGTGATTGGGAGGAACAAACGCCATAAGGATGTTCACAATCGACTTTGTTGTCTTATCATCAAACTTGGGAGAGACAAACGTGTCGTGAGGGTGTGCTTGGAACGTCTGACAGAGTCTCCCATTTCTCTGAGTCTTCAACTCTCACCTCGGTGAGACACTTCTCACAGTGTCTCAGGACACAAACGCTTGAAAAGACTTGAATTCCTCAAGAGTCTGGATGTCGAGGGACTGTCTTGGCTGACTTGTCTCTTTAACATCGCATGAAAGTAAGGAACATACCCCTGGACTGGCAGACCCAGGTGGTGGTCTTCATTTTTAAGAAGGGTGTTCCAACTACAGGGGGATCACACTTCTCAGCCTCCCTGGAAAAGTCTATTCCAGGGTGCTGGAGGGAAGGGTACGACTGTTAGTCGAACCTCGGTTACTGGAGGTGCAAAGTGATTTTCGTCCCGGTCGTAGAACACTGGACCAGCTCTACACCCTTGCGAGAGTACGTGGGAGTTGCTTTTGGACTTGGAAAAGGCATTTGACCGCGCCCCTCGTGGTGTCCTGTACACATAATTTTTATTATATAGAGTTCTTTTGAACACAATAATTTTTATTCAATAAAATTTCCCACAAAACAATCAAAATTCGCTTACATACATGAATTCTGTGTCTAAAAATCTTTGGCAATGACAGTGAACTCTCAGTGAGCATGTCACAGTGAAATGAAAAGGCGGTTGTGACACAGAACACTGACTATTTATGCACTCGGACAACGCAAACATCTGTCTGAGAAGGAAGATACTGACCACAGATTGTGATTTGATTCATTTAACCATTGATGGACCCGAGCAGCCTGTTCTTACGATGGAGTATTAGGGCCATTTTAAAAAAACCTGAGATTTTGAGCCAATTAACCTAACATGCATGCATGGAATGTGGGAAGAAATCAAACTACCCGGAGAAAACCCACACACGCACGGGTAGAACATGCAAACTCCATACAGAGATGCCCACCGTAGATTCGCACCCAGGTCTTCTGACTGTATGGCCAACATGCTAACCACTCAACCAGCGTGCAGCCGCTTCTCATTCACATGATGGCAATTTCAGTGCAACAGTAAATTCCTTTTTTATTGCTCAATTCCGCGATGCTGTTAACGTGGAAATAATAGGACTCTGATTACCATTTTATTCTCGTAAAATTATGACTTTAATTCACAAAATATTACAAGTTTAATTCTCGTAATATTATGCCATTTTTTTCTCATAGTATTACAAGCTTTTTCTTGTGAATGTATGACTTTATTGTCGTACATATAAATATAGTATATATATTTATTATATAAATATAAATTATTGCGGATTAATTGAATACTATTCAATTAATAGAATTACTATACTACAGTAATATTCTCGTAATAATAAAAAAATTTCTTGTAAAATTTTTCTCTGTAATATTATGACTTTTTTCTCATAAAATGATGATTTCTTTTGTAAAATTACTACTTTTTTCTCATAAAGTTGCTTTTTTTTTCTTGTAAAATTGTGACTTTGTTCTTGTGCTGTTATGACGTTTTTGTAAAATGATGACTTTTCTTGTACAATGATTACTTTCTTGTCATAATATTACAACTTTTTTTTGTAAAATTATGATTGTTGGACTTGAAAAATCACGACTTGTTTTCGTATGATTACGACTTTTTTCTCGTAATATTACAACTTTTTTTTTTCTTGTAAAATGACGCATTTTGGGGGGAAAATTACGACTTTTTTCTTGTAATATTACGACTTTTTTTCCTGGTAAAATTACAACTTTTGATCTTGAAATATCAGGGTTTTTTTTTTTTCAATTTGGCACCAATACTCCACCGAAAGAACCAACTGCTCTGGTCCATCAAGTGTTAAATCAGTCAAATCACAAACTGTGGTCGGTGTCTTCCTTTGCATTGTCCAAGTGCATGTTCTCCATGGAGTTCAGCAGCAGATGGAATTGGAGCTGCGTTTCCTGCTCAGGTCCACCGTGTTGGTGTGAATGAGGTGGTCAGCGCGCTCATCCAGCTTGAGAATTAGACGAACCGCCTCTTCGAAGGCCGACGCCACGTTGGTAGCATCCCTGGCACTTGTCTCAAAGTACAAGAGTCCGCCGTTGTCGTGGCACCACCGCCGCGCGTCCTCCCCCGACACCTGTCGCTCGATGATGTCCAGTTTGTTGCCCAGCACCACGAAGGGGAACCTGTTGGGCTCCCTGAGGTCGGCGAAGTAGGCGAACTCCTTCTTCCAGTTGGCCAGGTTGCGGAAGCTCTGCGCGTCATCCACGCTGAAGGTGAGCAGGCAGCAGTCGGAGCCACGGTAGAAGGGCGTGCGCAGGCTGCGGAAGCGCTCCTGGCCCGCCGTGTCCCAAATCTGCAGCGTGACGCTCTGGCCGTCCACCTCCAGCTCCTTGTTGAGGAACTCCACGCCGATAGTGTGGAAGAGGTGGGAGTTGAAGTTGTTGGTGACGTAGCGGTTCATGAGGGACGATTTCCCCACGCCGCCGTCACCCAAGAGAATGACCTTGAACAGCGGGGACTTGGAGGTCATGGCTGAAGTGCGGCTGGTGAGTGGCAGCGGAGGTTTACATCCACTGGTGATGCAAAAGAGCAAAAGATTGTCAATTGCCAACCAGTTGTACAATTGCAAGAATTGACATTTGAGGTTCTAAGTGAAGGGTCAAAATGCAAAAAGAAGAACGAGTGAGGCAAAAATGTTTTTTTAAGAGTAAGCAAATAAGAATTAAAGTGAAATGTGCTTTTCATTAGCTTTAAGTGTAAGACCATTGCTAAAAAAACAAACAAAAGCCCCCTAAAATAGAAATACAGTTTTCTAAAATGGAGTCATTATTGAGTAGCCATTCTCGTTCATCACCTCAAAAATGGCTTTGGGAACAATTGATGCCAGTGTTTCCTGGAAGATAGTGGGAATGTTGCTCCAGGTGGTGAAGATGGTTTCATGGAGGACATCCATTGTCTGGAACTGACTGACTGAAAGCCCTCAACCCCCAAATGTTCTCAATTAGATTTAGATCAGGGGACCACGCAGGATGGTGCAAAAGAGCCAATTGTTTTCCACACCGTCATTACCGCACAGATGAGGGCCTTCAGACATGAGGGATGCCTTCTGCAACATCTCCACGTAGCCAGCTGCCATTTGACGCCCCTGCACAACCTGTATGTCATTATGGGGCCCCAACACTGTGCTGTGTGGATCTCAGTGTCATGGCAGTAACGCTGAAAGCCATCAATTTCTTCTCATCAGAGAATACATTTTTCATCCACCTTTCAATGTCCCATGTTTTTGTGACGTTGAAGGAGACAAAGCCTTTGAGGACGTTTCTCTGTTCTTAAAACCCTTCCCTGGCAGATGCCGTCCGATGGCTGTCGGACTGCGCTCGGCACCGGTAACAACCTTCATTGGAGCTCTTTTGGGTCTACTCCTTGGCTTTTTTGTTCCGTAACCCTCAGGATCTTTGAAGACTTTTCAAATGACTGTTTCACTGTGTCCAACCTCAGCAGCAATGCAGCTCGGCAATGTTCAAAGAGAGAAAGCTTCTTTGCCTTTGCTTTCAAGAGATGCCTGACAGGAAATGACATTTGTGCCAAGATTTTGGCATTTAAAGGCTGTGCTGTTCAACTTTTCATCAGCTGACAAAACAGCCTTTTCACTTTAAAGCTCAATTTAAACCCTCCTTAGGATGCAACAGTGCACAATGTAAATTCTTGTGAAATGAAAATGTAACATGTTAATGTGGAGTGTATGTTTGCACCATGCGATTGTCAATCATGGTGGCATTGAGCAGCGAAAAGACGCTCGTGTGTCACCTTTTAAAGAAATGTGTTTGAGCGTCTTGGCCTGCATAGTAAAGTCACTTGACTGACTAATCCCACGTAGCAGCCCTGTCGCTATGTTGTGCAATTAGCCACTCTCCTTTAACTCTGTGTGTGTGTGTGTGCGTGCACGTGTGTGTGTGTGTGTGTGTGCGCGTGAAAGGAATCACAAGGCAAGTGATGAAAATCAACACGGACAACAGCAGAATTGTTTCTTACCGTTATATCGCCGCACTTCTCACTTATGCATTTTCATATCTCCACTGCTGCAAGAGAGTCCTGGTTAGATTATGAAGAATTAAAGTGCAAGTGTACCTCATTTAATCCTTAATGGCTTGGCCTATAAGACCTTATTAACCTTTTTAAGCCTATTACAGCGGTATGTGCTGTCTGGAACCTAAAATCCTTCTCTTTTTTCTTCTTTTATACTGTAAAATTGATTTCAAAAATGTCCCGCTGTAGTCAAACATTTGTCCATTTTGTCCCCACAGCAAAGGACATCCATATTTTCTGCAAATAACTCATGACTGATTATATTTAGAGCATAGAAAATCTGTTTCTAACCTTCTTAATTCGGCTTTAAACATTATCAGAGTCCTTTAGACGTGATATAACACCCCTATGGTCAAGTAAATACGGCATTTAAAATATAAATAAAACGTGTGTGTTGCTGTAAATGTGTTTTGGTGCCCAAGGAGCTGAGTGAAGAATGGACAGGAAGTGATTCAGAGTTGAGTTTCGGCTTACCTATGAATTCTGGCCTCTACAATGGTTCTTATTAAAGACGTTATATTAAGGATTATTGTACGTGTTGTGAGATAATTCCAACCTGCAATAAAAGCCTGTTCTTCCGACAATCAAGTCCAGTGCTCGTGTGTGTCACCAAACATTAGTTTATTTTGACAGGAACAGTGTACATTAATAGCATGACTGCAAATCCACCAGAATTAGCCAAAAGGCTATTTTTCATCTGTTGTCCCTAGACAGATGGCAAACCTGTCTCCCTAAAAACAAGCCCAAAAATATTATAAAACAAAAATTACAGTCACAAGACTGATATCTAGTGACCAGTGTAAAGTACTACATAGTATAATGTCTTTCAACATGTCCTTTGAATGCCTATTAGTAAGTTTGTTCATTTTCTATGCTTGAAATTGTGTAAACTAGGGCAAAAATACGTAAATATGTGCAGTAACATGCATAATGTGAACTCACAATAGGCCACATTCGACCACAAAATAGCATGATTTATTAATTTATTTTGGAAAAACTGGAATTACTGTACTTTTTTAACACACAAAACAGGTCACAAAGGTTATTGAAGTAGAAAGTAAATAACAATGGCCCCGAAACTGAGCCTTGCGAAACCCCTTATTGATTTCTTTGTACAAAATGATCTCTTTTATTCATGTAACACACTCAACATATTTATACACCAATTTACATGCATATATATTTGTATAAAAACATGATCAGAAAATATACTGTAAATATATATATACATATATTATGTTCTATGTGTAATAATATACATACACACATACATGTAAAAATATGTTACACATTATATGATAATTATATTAAAATATTATCAATTTGGAAAAAATGTTTAGTACTTTGCATGTAGGCTTGTTATTCTTTTATGTTCAATAACCCTCCATCCATCCATTTTCTAAGTCGTTTATCCTAATCGCCAAATAATGAATTTATTTAAATGACTTGTATTTGTTATTTGTTTTGGAGACCCTTGATTGAGTTTTAAGTGTATTTCGGTTTGAGCGCAAGAATAAAAACTAGCAGCCTGGAAGAAACGGGTCTGCTGCTGTCACATGCATCCTCGGGAAAAATACCAAAAATACCAAAATCTCAAGCGTGTCTTTGTCTCGGCCTCCCCGTGCAGCGTGATGACACGAGAGCCATGATTTCAAGTATTTCCAAATGAGATTACATTCAATGAATTACATTATAATACATTATTATTGTTGTTACATTTTTCCGGGGTTGAGCATTACAAAAGTAATCCATTATCAAACATATTTAGTCTCGGCGTCATCTTCTGCAACGTCTGAGCAAACTTAAGACATCAGAAACCTTACCTTAAGCGCTGGCGTGGAAGGAAGACACACTTTACCCGCAGAGAAGCGTCCTGCGTAGCCGGCCTCACGGGAGCATGTGGAAGGCGGGGACATTGCTCATATGTCCACGTGTTTGTGTCACGCCTCCACTCATCATGTGCACGCCGCCACTCTTTATTGTTTCACCCCGTGGATAAAAAAAGTCCCTTTGTGTGTGCGTACCAGCATGCACGGTTGCTTTTCCGTCGTGGATTCAGTCGTAGATGGAGCCATTCATGCATTTTATGCGATTTGGCTCATATTTCCACTTTTTAAATAAATATACAAATACGCTACTTTCAAATCCCCCCAGGATTTTTGTGGGACCCTTGGCACCTATGCCTGCTCTCTACCCATGTATGTTGCACATTTTGGGCGTGGCCTTTTATTGTGGCCAGGCTGTCTAATTGGCATCTTGATATGCCACACCTTTGAAACGGATGGGTCATCTCAGCTCATTAACACATATTATGTCAGCTTTGTGTTATTAGCATCAGCAGTTCAACCTTTTCTCCCTACATGATCCCTTTTTGTGCTAATTTTGGACAGTTTTTGGCGTAATTGTATTTTTTTTACCTGCTTTGGGCCGCACTTTGGACGCCCCTTGAGTGGGTAAACTGTGCTTGCCTGGCTGCGTTGATAAACATAAACAATAGACAGCTTCCTTCCTGCGTGTAATGAGGACTCACACATGCGTCTATTTTCCTGCGTTTGGATGACAACCACACAGCGTTTATTGTTCGCCATGACCAAAAGGGTGAAATCCTTCATCTTCAAGGTCCCCCAAAAAAGCAGGGACACGAGACCACAGAGATCACAATCAGAAGCTGTCAAAAGTCACAAATAAAAAAACAGCATGTGGCCACGCAGGCCATCCGGTTTGAATAAAAACATTTTAAATACCACAAAAAAGTAATTCAACTGACATTGCTTGTGAGTGCTGGGATTCCAGGCAAACATTCCCCATCAAACCAATGTGATCGCTTTGAGGCATACAGTAGCAGTGTAATGCGACTAACCAGATGAATGACTGTTATTAGTTTACTTTTATTGCTACATGGCAAACAAGTTACCAGTAGGTGCGGTAGATTCTCAGAAAACAAGATCAGGCATTCATGATATGCACGCTCTTAAGGCTGCGCATTTGGGCAATTAGTTGAAAGAGGTGTATTTTTAAAAATATAGCAGTGTTTCCTGGTGACTTTACAAACAAACTGTTTTGTACGAACTTTTTGTACGAAACTGGTTTCTAGGATTTGGCAATCCTGTGAATGACTAAACTAATATTTAGTTTTTGCTTCACATCTGTGTGGCATGGACTCAACCAACTTATGGCACCTTTCAGCGGTTATTCCCCTCCAACATTCTTTAACAACATTCCACAATTCATTCACATTTCTTGGTTTTCAGCATTTTTTATGTCACCCCACAAGTTCTCCCTTGAGTTAAGGTCTGGAGATTGGGCTGGCCACTCCATTACACAGCAAGATTGTGCTGGTTTAGTAGTGTGTTTGGGGTCATTGTGTTGTTGAAACACGCATTTCAAGGGCATGCCCTCTTCAGCATAAGGCAACATGACCTCTTCAAGTATTCTGACATATCCAAACTGATCCATGATCCCTGCTATGGATAAATAGGCCCAACTCCGTAGTAGGAGAAATATGCCCATATGATGATGCTTCACTGTCTTCACTGTGTACTGTGGCTTGAATTCAGAGTTTGGGGGTCGTCTCACAAACTGTCTGCGGCCCTTGGACCCAAAAAGACCAATTTTATTCTCATCAGTCCACAAAATGTTCCTCCATCTCTCTTCAGGCCAGTTGATGTGTTCTTTGGCAAATTGTAACCTCTTCTGCGCATGCCTTTTTAAACAAAGGGACTTTTTTGTCATACCACGAGTACCCCCTCACTCTTACTTTTTGGGTTATTCTCCAAAAGTAGAATGTAACACAAATGTGATGATTCTGGCGCAGCTGTGCCACAGGTTATTATCTTCCTGGAGAAACTCGCGCACACGTTCCATGTTATTGTCTGTCTAAAGGTGAAGTGACTTGAGAATATTTATTGATCACCTTGGAAATGTAATAAAATGTAATCTAGGAGCCATATTGGACGTTATCCTGTCCTCTTTAAGAATCTTTAATCAAGTGGGAGAGCTGCATCTCTTCAAATCACTTGTGTCCGTGAGTGACAGGAAGAAAAGCTCTGACTCACACAGCTGATATGCATGTCTATCAGATGCAGACCCAGCGGCTGTGGTACCACTGCTGCCCGCACCCGCTGCACGTCACAAAGGTCATTGCGTCATCATCGGGGCCGCCCCGCCGCACCCACGCCGGCAGGAAGAGCGCCCCCCGGTTCACCTGTGTCACCCTGCAGTTTGATCCGCCGCACCGCTCGCAGCGGATCTTCCGGGTCTCCGTCCCCTCCTCGCCGCGCGGCAGCTGCCTCTCGCTCACGCCGCGGGACGAGTACTCCTTCCTCAGCCGCCGCAGTTCGTCACACGCCATCTCTTCGGCCGACATGCGGGCAAAAGCCCCGGGGGCCAGGGAGCCGCCAAAGAGGCCGTGGCGTAAGTGGTGGCTTTTAGGGTTCTTCAAGTTGGCGACTTTGCTCCTCACGCAGGCTTTATATTTGGTCTGGTTGGAGGCGTGGAGTCGGTGGATGTGCAGCTCCACCTCTGCCGCCAGCTCTGTGGCCTTGTCCAGGTCACATGGGTCAGGGCTGAGGGCAGAGACGAGGAGCTGAACACATTTGGACCTTACAGAGGTTCCTTCCTCCAAACCCTTGGCGCCAGTTAGGTGCTCCCTCTTCCTGTACTGCCTCTTCCACTTGGACAGCAAGCATCTCGCCGCCTTCCTCACGCCTCCATCGGCGCATCCTTTGAGAATCTTGTAAAGTGCGTTGCTGATATCCTCCAGGTGCTCCGCAGTGACGTCACTCTCGTCCAGCTCTCCGACGAGAGTTAAGATGTCGCCGTACTTTTGGTCTGCGTGCAGTTTCTCAAGCCGCGAAGCACGGCGGGCGATTTCTCCTGCGTGCATGGCGGCTTCTAATAAAAGGACAAGTACGTTGTAGACAACCATCTGTCATGTTTGCGTCTGCGTGCGTTAATTTACCTGAACTGTACAGCAGATGTCAACAAGCTACCGTCTGCGTGGGCGCGGCCATGTTGGATTCCAAGTGGGGGCGATACTTAGGTTGGCCGCCAGAGGGTGCTGTCGCTCTCTGTAGAGTAGAGCCATCGCTAATAAATGATAAAGGACACGCTTCAATAGGTATGATCGTTTTTTGTTTAGAAGTTTTTTTTAATAGATATCATATTCCCAAATACGACGGAGTATTAGGGCCACATTAAAAAATACCTTAGATGTTGACTTTAAAAGTTGTAATGTTACTGGAAAAATAGTAAAAAAAGTCATAATATTACCTTTGACCCAGGCCAAAGGTCACATACGTCCCCTGTTTTTATTCTCAGGCAATGCCTGTTACGACGGAGTAAAAAAATCATCTGTGTTTTTCAGAATAAAGTCATAAATTGACAACAATAAAGTCAAACATTAACATCGTACATTCTGATGATACGGTTTGGGTACAACAGAGTATTAGAGCCACATAAAAAAAATCTCAGATTTCGAGATTAGAAATTGTAATTTTAGGAGAAAATAAGTTGTAATACTACCTTTGATCCAGGCCACAAGTTGTCTGTTTTTATAGCTGTTTCAGGCAATTCCTTTTACGACGTAGTATTAACATCATCTGAGATTTGGAGAATAAATTTATGATAATAGTCATTACACTTACATAAAAGTCATACACTTAGAAGAAAAACTCACGTATCACCACCCCCCTTTCACATAAAGCCCCCCCGATTCATAGGCAATGGCTGCAGCATTTTATTGTCGTAAAGTTACAACTTTACTGTCGTAATGTCACAAGTCTTTTCTTGTAAATGTACAACTTTATTGTTGCAGATTTACAATTTTAATCCCGAAATCTGATGATAAAATTTGGGTACGATGGAATGTTAGGCCCACAAAAAAAAAAAACTGAGATTTTGAGATTAAAAACACAATTTTATGAGAAACAAAGTCATAATTTTACGAGAAAAAGTCATCCTTTTTCAAGAAAAAAGTTTTAAAATTACGAGAAAAAGTCGTAGAAGTACCTTTGACCCATGCCAAAGGTCACACAATTCTCCTGTTTTTATAGCTGTCTCAGGCAATGCCTGTTACATCAAAGTACCAAAACAATCTGGGATTTGGAGATTCATTCATTCATTCATTTTCTATGCCGCTTATCCTCATTAGGGTCACGGGGATGCTGGAGCCTATCCCAGCAGACTTTGGGCGAGAGGCGGGGTACACCCTGGACTGGTCGCCAGTCAATCGCAGGGCACATATAGACAAACAATCATTCACACTCACATTCATACTTATGGACAATTTAGAGTCACCAATTAACCTAACATGTATGTTTTTGGAATGTGGGAGGAAACCGGAGTACCCGGAGAAAACCCACACACGCACGGGGAGAACATGCAAACTCCACACAGAGATGCCCAACGGAGATTTGAACCCAGATCTTCAAGATCTCCTGACTGTGTGGCCAATGTGCTAACCACTCAGCCACCGTGCGGGATTTGGAGATTAAAAATCACAATTTTACGAGAAACAAAGTCATAATTTTACAAGAAAAAAATCATAAGATTACAAGATAAAGTCGTAAAAGTATGTGAAAGAGTCATAATAGTAGCTTTGACCCAGGCCAAAGGCCACACAAGTCCCCAATTTTTATAGCTGTCTCAGGCAAAGCTTGCTACAACAGAGTTTGACAATAATCTGAGATTTTGAGATTAAAAATCACAATTTTACAAGAAACAAAGTCGGAATTTTACAAGAAAAAAAGTCGTAAAATTTTGAGAAAAAGTCGTAATAGTACTTTTGACCCAGGCCAAAAGTTACAAAAGTCCCCTTTTTTTATAGCTGACTCGGGAAATGCCTGTTACGACGGAGTTTGACAATAATATGAGATTTTGAGATTAAAAATCACACTTTTAGGAGAAAAAAAAATGTCGTAAAATGACCTTTGACCCAGGCCAAAGGTTACTCAAGTCCCCTGTTTTAATAGCTGTCTCAGGCAAAGCCTGTTACAACAGAGTATTAAAAATAATCTGAAATTTAGAGAATAAAAACATATACATTTATGACAAAAATACTCTCATATACCCCGCCCCCTCAACATAAGGCCCCCGTTTTATAGCCGTCTCAGGCAACAGCGGTAGCATCAAGTCACGGCTTTTAGTCTCATAAAATTACATCTTTTATTCTTGTGATATTATGAGCCTTTTCTCAAAAATTTACAACGTTATTACGACGTTAAATCTCAGATGATTTTAATATTCTGTTGTAACAGGCAACTTGTGTGACCTTTGACCTGGCTCAAAGGTCACATTTTGAACTTCGAACTTTTTCTCATAAAAGTCCGACTTTTATTCTAAAAATCTCCAATTTTTTTATGTGGACCTAAAAATCCCTCTCGTATCCAAACTTTATCGTTTGAATGTCAAGATGTAAGTCATTGCATGTGCTGGGTTATTTTTAGTATATATTTTTTAGATAAATATTAGGTTCTTTTTTTGCGGCAGGTGTTAAATCCACCACACTTGCTTTGTTTTAATACCTCCGTGGTTTCCGTGTGTTTGTGTGCCGGATTGTGCGAGTCCCGGGATTGAACACATGTTTGCCAGCCAGCGTGCAGCTACATGCACGACTTATATACAGTCAAGTAGCCTCCGGGCAAGAATCTGAGCCGCTGGTATCCAACTGCAAGACGGGGCAAGTCTTTCACCTTTCCTCGGGATACGATTTATGTCTTTTTCGTGTCGTTTCTGCTTCTGGAGCGGAGAAAGGACATGCCCGAACTCTTAAAAGACGCAAGTCGATGTTATTTTCATCCCCGCCAAGAACGTGATATAATCCAACACGGCGGAGTGCGAATAAAAGATTGATTTTCTTATGTTCATAAGTCATGTGTTTGACTGTTGCGTTCACGTTTACGGGGACATTTCAAGTAACTCTGGCTTCTTTGTGCAAGCTCAATGTATTCTCATGACATATAAGATGATGAGGGAGCGATTATGTAACCAGAGGTGTGACATCACCCACTGCATTTCATATTACAGCTTTTAGGATTTATGCACACAAAAAAAAAGGAAAGCGATGCTCCTCGTGGGATAGCTTCAAATGAAACTTTTCTTGTAGGTGTGTCGCCTGGTTGGAGACGGGCTTGGGTCAGCGTAGGGCTTTTTTGGTGAGCAAGTGACAAGAAGCGGCGGTATCTCTTCCCAGCCAGCGGAGAGGAATTCTCCTCGGATCTTATCAAGTAATTCCCCGCAGACTGTCGGCGGCCTTTGAGCATTCCTGCTCTGTGGGAATGGAATTTTACCAGCAGGCCGCCGCCTCGATGGGCCCGGCAACACTGGGTGGCGCTCTCTGTACTGTGATGGCTGCAGTGGCGTCCTGCTGTATCACTTCCTGTCTGTGCAGTCCCCGCCTCCTCCTCGCACAATCACGCACGCACACACACAGACGGGGAGGGCTTCTTTGTTAAAGTGGTCAGACTCTTCTTGGGCGAAAGGCAACATCGCAAAACTCTTTCTAATGTAGCCAAACAGCAGGCAGACATATTGATCCTCAAGAACCTGCACACTTTGTGCACTCCCCTACTTTGTGCTTACGTGCCTTCACAGCACGGCTAAATGTAGTCTTTTGACTTGACACGCCCCAAATGATGAGTGTGCAGCGACGGACCCTAACCACTAGGGGTGAGCGGAATAAGGGCAGTAGCATCAGTCCGAGACCTGCAGAGCGGTAGCCATCGAGCTAAAAGCCCGAGTCCAGCGTGACGCCTAAGGCGCCGGGTATTTTAGCATTGTTTATCCTCACATACTGACTAGCGCCCAGTACCTGTTACATAGGCACTAGATGGCAACCAGATGTCCAGCGCGACTTTAAAGGCAACAGGGAATGAGATTTACCAACGTACGTCGGCACAGCCACCGGCTGGCACCCGTTACGTACTCATCTTGCGAAAAGCCCGAGTTATTGACAAAATGTCCAGCATGACTACTAGGCTGACGCACATTACATAGACATCGAGCTAAAAGCCCGAGCGGCTAACCTTATGTCCGGTATCAACCGATACCTCAACCCCAGTAGTGTTTCCATGCGGCCGCTTCAGGATGGAGCTTCACGATGTAGCTGTCTAATGTTTTGTGACAATGTGTCAGCGCGTGTGCGTGTCGCCGCTTCCCCACTCAACACACACACACACACCCCTGCGCACGCACACACACACACACACACACACAAGCCCCAACCTCGATCCAACATGACCGGGGGGACTTTTTCTAGCAATTCCGCCCTGAAGTTGGATCTGATGCCCCCGTCATTTTGTGTTCTCGCGTTAAGGTTGATCAGCTTGACGTGGGCGCGTTCGCGCGACGTACCACCCCCTCCGGGGAACGAGTCACCGTGCACGCAACAACAAACGCTAGTAAAGACGATCAAGATGGCGTCTGATGATGCAAGACATGAAACTGATTTGGACGATTTTTCCTTCAGTCCGCTGCGCTTGTGCTCTCTTTGCTGCACAAATAACTCTTTTCCCATGAATCCCCCGACACCCACGCACCCACGCACACGCACACACACAGCAACTGGAAATTAGCCGGGCCTGGTGGGAAATCCTCCACCAGTGGGTTGCAAATAGCCACATCCTGCTTGGAGGCTCATAGTTTCAGTTTGCGTCTCACAAGTGGTCATTGTCTGACGGGCTACTAAAGCAACGGCGCCGATTTACGGCGAGTGCGCGTAGTTAAGCATTCACCCAACTGATAAGCGCTAAAGGTGCCTTTGTGTGCAGAGCCGCACCCGTCCATAAGCGGGCTTTCGGCTCCTTTGTCGGCCCTGCTTCAGCTGGCCCTGGTCCTTTCCGCCGTGTGATTCACTTTGAATTCCAAACATCCCATGGTTCAGATTCCTGGGGCCTGTAGTGATGCGTCGGTCGACAGGACGCAGAAGCCCCGGGGGGTGTCCGCCTTGCAGTGAGGGCCACGTGGTGAAAATTGTGCTTTGTGATGGTAAAAAAAAAGCCTATTATTAGTATCAACCTCACTCTTTATTTTTTCCCCTATTTTTTTCATTATTGTAATTATTGACATTATTTATTTTAAGTAATTATATTTTTCAATTTTGTTAATTTTATTATATATTTTTTATAAATGAAATTTACTTTTAAATTACCCATCCAACCATTTCATACAGAGCTTATCCTCATTAGGGTCGCGATATGCTGGAGCCTATCCCAGCTGACTTTGGGCGGAAGGCGGGGTACACCCTGGGCAGACATGAAGCTAACATGCATGTTTTTGGAATGTGGGAGGAAACCGGAGTACCCGGAGAAAACCCACGCACGCACGGGGAAAATATGCAAACTCCACACAGAGATTCCCAACGGAGATTCCAACCCCGAACCTCCTGTGAGGCCAACATGCTACCCACTCAGCCACTTAAATGACTTATTTCCTAAATCATTTTTGTACATTATCTTCTCAAAATGTACTTATATGACCTAATTCCCATAATATTTTGAATTTTTCCCCAACCTGTGTTTTTAATGACAAGTTTTGTGTTTGTATTTTTCTCACAATATTACGAGTTTAAAAAAAGACATACTTTTTCTCTAATATTTCAACTCTATGCTACTAAAATGACTTGTTCTTAAAACAAATTACAACTTTTTTTTCATAACATTTTTCGTGTTTTATTTTTCAACTATTTTAACTTTCTTCTTGTACATTTTCCTGTAGTATTTGGACTTACAGCGGTGTGAAAAACTATTTGCCCCCTTCCTGACTTTTTGTCACACCTAAATGTTTCTGCTCATAAAAAATAGTTAACTATTAGTCAAAGATAACATAATTGAACACAAAATGACTGCCAAGACTTTTGGGAAAATATCTTGCGGACTGACGAGACAAAAGTAGAACTTTTTGGAAGGTACGTGTCCCGTTACATCTGGCGTAAAAGTAACATAGCATTTCATAAAAAGAACATCATAGCAACAGTAAAATATGGTGGTGGTAGTGTGATGGTCTGGGCTTGTTTTGCTGCTTCAGGACCTGGAAGGCTTGCTGTGATAGATGGAAGCATGAATTCTACTGTCTACCAAAAAATCCTGAAGAAGAATGTCCGGCCATCTGTTGGTCAACTCAAGCTAAAGCCATCTTGGGTGCTGCAGCAGGACAATGTCCCAAAACACACCAGCAAATCCACCTCTGAATGGCTGAAGAAAAACAAAATGAAGACTTTGGAGTGGCCTAGTCAAAGTCCTGACCTGAATCCCATTGAGATGCTGTGGCATGACCTTAAGAAGGCGCGTCATGCTAGAAAACCTCAAATAAAGCTGAATTACAACAATTCTGCAAAGATGAGTGGGCCAAAATTCCTCCAGAGCGTGTAAAAGACTTGTTGCAAGTTATGGCAAACGTTTGATTGCAGTTATTGCTGCTAAGGGTGCCCAAGCAGTTATTAGGTGCAGGGGCAATTACTTTTTCACACAGGACTATGTGGGTTTGGATTTTTTTCCTCCCTAAATAATAAAAACATTCATTTAAAAACTGCATTTTGTGTTCACTTGTGTTATCTTTGACTAATATTAAAATGTGTTTGATGATCAGAAACATTTTGTGTGACAAACATGCACTGTATATTATAACTAATATTAGAACTTTTCCACAATCTGATTTCCCCAAAATTACAATTTTATTTTGTTGTTTGTTTCTCATGATATAATAACTTTAATGTCTTTCTTTGGTATTTTTTTTAACTTTCTACTAAAATGATGTAATTTTTCCCCATAATATTCTTACTGTTGTAAAATTACAGCCTTTTCTTGTTAGATTACAGCTTTTTTCCTTTAAAATTTTGATATTTATTTATATTTTTGCAGGGCAATGAACAAATAGCAGCAAGCTTCAAACTTTAGACACCCACGGGTTACACACACGCAAACTAGAAAGGTGAGGAAAATGAGGAGCAGGAACAAAAGCTGAGGTACTTTGTGTTCCTAAATGCCAATTTTCACTAAAGACCAGCAAAATCTGTTTTAATATTGTTTACTTTTGGTGTGGTTTTTTTTCACGTACCCCTTCATTGGAAATACTATTGCAAACCTGATAATGTATTTCTTTATCTCTTTACAAACCACTGCATGAGTTGCTGGCAAAACACACCAGATAGCATCAGGCCTTACTGCAGCTGAGAGGATCTGGAGCAAGAAAATCAGGAACGACATTAAGGGATGGAGAGTATTATTGTTAACACGCACGCTCTCCAGATGCTGATGCAAATTCCTTCTTGCTAGTTATGTGGCAAAGTCATCAGGACTGGAATGAAAGCAGGTCACCGCCTCTCTTTTGCAATATCTGACTAATCAATAGCACACGCAAACACATGCAAGTTCACAAATCCTTCCTTTTCTTCTGTTGCGTCGTGTTCTTTCACTCATTGTGTTGAGGTAACAACACCTATCTGCCGAATCAATTTCCGATAAGGTTGAACAATGCACCAAACATACCACTACCTGTTATAACTGTGTCAATTAGCGAAGAACTACAGTCAACCGGTGATGACATCATCGACGGGCGACAGAGCTGTGGGACTTTGAATTCCCAAAAACCAAGGTGTGACTGTATTTTACTTTACTACCAGGACCTCAGTGACACATTTAGTTCCTTTTCTCGCGCAAATCGTGACAAGAATAACAATAAAGTTCAGACAAAAAACAAACAGCCAAATTTTTCCACTCAAAAAATATTAACAAAAACTTTAATTTTCTGGAGAATAATTACACTTTAATACGACGCAAAATATTTACAAATGACAGTTTCTCACCGTCTAGGTCAAATGGCTGGCACTCGCAACTTTCTTTGGCCCCCCATGGCGAGTTATTGAGCAGTATTACTCAATTTAAAAAATGCACCGATGATGCGTCTGCAATGCGCAGGGCATTCGATTTCCTAAAACAACACAGTAGAGGACAAAAGGATAAAACTGCTGCGTGCAAGTCAAAAATGATGGAGTGATCCATACATCGTTTATCACGACTAATTGGTTCCAGACCCGAGTGTTGTAAGTGGATTTCCGCAAAGTAGGATTCCTTCTTTATAAACTGAATATTTCTGTATTTATGGTATAGAAAGCCTGCTTACGATCTTCTAAATACAGGTTTTAACATTATTAGAGCCCTGTAGACATGAAATAACACCCCTATAGTCACCTTTACATCTGTATTACCCAATGTAGTGGATATAAACAGATAAAATAAGCCATTCAAGACAGTTTACCTAGTAGGGGAACAGAATCGGTGGTGGACAAGAAGTGATGTTGAGGGTTCAGAGTTGAGAATTTTACTTGCAAAATAGGATTCCTTGAATATTTCTGTAGTTATGGTATAGAAAACCTATTTCCGATCTTCTAAATACGTTTTTTAACATTATTAGAGCCCTCTAGACATGAAATAACAACCCTATAGTCACTTTTATATTTGTATCAACAAATATAGTTGATCGAATCAGATAAAATAAGCCTTTTAAAACAGTTTACCTAGTAGGGGAACAGAATCGGTGGTGGACAGGAAGTAACGTCGATGGTTCAGAGTTGAGTTTTAGCTAGTTGTGGGCTACAACAGAAAAAGTAGCCAGTGTTATTATGATGACGATAATTATTAATATTATTAGGGCTTTTCAAATGTATTTCATTAATTACTTTATATTTTCTAGTGTAATAATAACTTCATTCTGACCTGAACACATCAACAACAGCAGTACAATTCCAGCAGCATATACTGTATGTATCTCCAACTCACACCTCTCTAGTCCGTTCATCCTGGGAATAAAACTAGATGCATTCAAGGACACTCCGACACACATCACACTAACAGCTTTATCATGCGTGCGTGTGCGTGTGTGTGTGTGTGTGTGTGTGTGTGTGTGTGTGTGTGTGTGTGTGTGTGTGCGTGCGTGCATGTGCGTGTGTGTGTGTGTCAATAAACAGGGAGATGAAGAAAAACATGAAGTGGCTATTCTTATCACTTTATAACTCTTAATTCCGATGTACAATTGGCTACATTTAGGTATGCTGGAAAACAAGTAAATGTTACGTGATGTCTTTAAAAAGCAACGTCACATTGCTCATAAAAAGTGCGATTCAAATGTACTGCTACCATTAAAGAGCCAAGTGTTAGACAAATAGCTTTTTAGACTTGGGTGGAACCTTTTAGCTTGATTGACTGTTAATATATATATAAATACAGATAATCCTGTTTATTATATGTATACTTTCTGTTAATTAAATACAGTTAGCATGTTGAAATGATCTCACAACACCACAATAATAATTTTTCTAAATCAGACTAATAACAGTTTTAATTAATCATGATTAATCACCATTAGCAACTATGTCTGAAATATGCACTTTTTAACTAATTGATTGATTGATTGAGCGATAAACACTCAATCAGTTGAGTCATTAACTGTCACACCAAAAAATTAATCAGAATAATCACAGTTTTTAATTAATCACAATTAATCACCATTAGCAACTATGGCTGAAATATGCCCTTTTCAACTGATTGATTGATTGAGCTATGAACAGTCAATCAATCAATCAGTGAGTGATAAATTGAGTGTTCTAAATCTACTTACTGTTAATTAAATACAGTTAGCATGTTGAAATAATCTCACAACGCCACAATAATAGTAATTAGGGCTTTCAATTTTTCTAAATCAGACTAATAACAGTTTTAATTAATAATGATTAATCACCTTTAGCAACTACGTCTGAAATATGCACTTTTTAACTGATTAATTGATTGAGCAAAAAACACTCAATCAGTTGAGTAATAAACTGTCACCAAAAAAATTAATCAGACTAATCACAGTTTTAAATTAATCATGATTAATCACCATTAGCAACTATGTCTCAAATATGCTCTCTTTAACTGATTGTTAAGTAGAGTCTTTATCACTGTACTGATTGATTGATTCGATTAATTATTCTTATTGTGGTGTTGTGAGATCATTTCAACCTGCAATAAAAGCCTGCTGCTGCGGTGATCAGGTCTGGCGTTTGTCTCATCAAACATGTACTGACACCTAGTGACCGATGTAGAATACTGCAGTCACAAGTTGAATGGTGGTCTTAATTGTGTTTTAGCTCACTTAGCCATGTTTATGATGGAAAATGCTTAATAAGGGCCACAAAAACACCTATAGTCTTCCCAAGCATGCATATGTTTACAACTAGGATGCCACCATTTTCAGTCCTGTCCTCGCTTTCAGTTCTCGCCGCTCGGAGGTGAGCGGTGTTGCCGCACATCACAAAAGGGGAACGAGCACAAAGTGCTGCTTCTACACTTAGAGGAAGCACTGAACAGGAAGGCGGTTCTGCATCGATGCCTGATCCCGAAGCCAAGTGGAAGCACCTGGCAGGAGGGCGCGACGTCGTGCTGCTCGCAATGTTAGCTACACGGGCTGTAAATTCCCATTTTAGGGCATTTTGGGCCTCGTCTAAACACAAGCGGCTCTTGGGCGGAATAGTGCGAGCAGTGAGACGCAGCAGCTGTGGCCGGGAACACAATATCTCTGATATTATGTAATTGCAACTATGTGAAGGAAAAGGCACATGACGTCATGTGTTTTTGTCGAGTCAGCAGGTCAAACACGTTCTTTTTTTCTCCACAGAATAAAAGCTAACCGCAGAACGAGCGGTAATCGGCCCCAAGCGGGCCTTATTTGGCATTGCGGCACAGAAAAAAGGAAGGAAAGCGGCATTGAAGGCCAAAGCGCCACATGAGAGGGAAGGCTGCCTTTCAAGTTTGACGGCGAGGGAACAATATCTGCAAGTCAATGGCTCCTCCATCTTGCAAACAATCGACACTTCCTGCCTGCAGCCAGCTGTCCGTCTCTTAACGCACCGCCACACGTTTAGCTGATCGCATCGCACTAAACAAGCAACAGGAAACAAAAACAGACACCTCCTCGTCTGCTGGTCGCCGCAAATAGCCGCCCCCGCTGTTATCGAGCGCGGGTCACGCTTCCTGCGTTTCTTCCGCTTCAGAGAATTCTGGGTAAAGTCTGGAGGTACAACAAGCTCCGCCTTCCCACCGCCACCCCCGCAACACTCAGGAAGTCAACGCTCCCACTTCCTCCTAGCGACAGAGGCGATTGCAGAAGTGGAGACGCGGCGGTTCTCCGTTGTCGAATATATGATCTTTGATGGCTAGGCAATAATGTCACATGGGTGCCAATAAACATCCTCGCAGGTCAGCAGAAAGAAAAAAAAAACACCGGCATGCTTAACGAGGCAAGTGGAGGGAAAGTATGTCTAATAAACGCATTTTATGATGTGTGTGGCGCTGAATTGGGTGGCAGGACGTTCGTAAAAATCAGGGGTGGCAACCTTTTTGACTCACGGGCCACATTGGGTTAAAAAAACTATTTAAAAGTATCTTTTAAAACAGGATTCTAACAGTGTGATTATTTGTCCTTTTTCAGCTGCTTTTGCAGCTAACATAGAAAATCAGTATATTTACAAGAATTACCAAAAAATATGTAAAGATAATTGTAATCATGTCCTTTTACGAGGATAATTATGGGAAAAAATAATGTAATTTTAGCAGCACAAGACTGAAACATTAAAGAAAGCCATAAACCCACATAAAAAATTGTTATACCGTAACAAACAAAACAAACAAAAAGTTGTAATTTTTGGAAAATTAGGCTATGGGGGAAAAAAAGAATTTTACAAAATTGAAGTCATAATTCCAAGTATAAAATTTACCAGAAGAACGTTGAAATAGATGGAAAATATTAATTTTAGATTGAAAAACAGTTTTAATTTTACAAGAAGAAAGTCAATATAAAAAAATATAAAAAGTCATATTGTGACAGGAAAAAAAGGTTGCAATTTTATGAGAATAAACTTGTAAGGCTATGAGGAAAAATAATAATAATATTATATAAATAAATATAAATAGCATAAATATACAATAATATATAATAAGTTTTTTATCAATAATATACATTTTAATAGCATAGAGTTGAAATACTGGAGACAATTTTGAGAAACAAACAAACCGAAAATAAAGTTATAAATAAAGTTGGAATGTATGGACAATTAGGCCGGGGAAACAGATATAATTTGTGTGAACAAAGTCCCGATATTTTAGGAATACCATAAACATTATTTGAGAAGGAAGGTGAAATATTTAGACTTTTTTACCAATGTCACAAAATTGAGATCCACTTTTTTCTTGAAATATATATAACTTTTCAGCATATTGCTTTACAAAATATCATAGTGGCCCTTGCATCCTTTCATTTTTTAGTGTGCGGCCCTCGCATACAGAGAACATTTGGACACCCCTGCATTAGTACGTGCTCAGAATGTTCTAATTTTACAGGTTCTTACCGAACAAGACAGCCAGGCTGTCCATGAATAAAGGATGCAGGATTTCAAATATGAACTGTGAGCTATAAAACACTGAATATCAAGAGTATGTGAATGTCTCTCTGTGCTTACTTTCCTCCTTGACTTGTTTTGTAACTGAGCAAAAATGCAACAAACATGGCGTAACACAAAATAAAATGGTAGAAAAACACGGCTTCAGAAACCACTGTGGATTAAGCTGTAAGCAGCGTGTAACTTGTAACTTCCTGCTGCTACTTACCAGGCTGCCATTCCATTCGCGGGGGAAGCAGTCTCAGTAGGGAAGTCCAGACTTCCCGGTCTCCGGCAACCTTTTCCAGCTCCGGCTGGAGGACAACAAGGCGTTCCAAGGCCAGCTGTGAGACATAGTCCCTCCAGCGTGTCCTAGGTCTTCCCCGGGGCCTTCTCCCGACTGGGAATGCCCGAAACACCTCACTAGGGTGCACTCTGACAAATTCAGGAAGTGACCAATACATACGGTGTCATCCTCATCATTCATGCCAATTATGATGAAGATCTGACCTTGTGGAGCCGAGTTATGAATGTTCACAGCTTTGTGGCGAATCGTCAGACAGACCATCAAAGTTTGTCACCTTGCTGCGCCCGCATCCTATTTCGTAGGCTGAAATGCTCTGCTATTTACCATCATCTATCCACGAACCTGATTTGGGCTCATTTGGTTGAAGTCTCCTGGAGGAGGATCTTGCTTTGGAAACCAAGTGTAATTAAAGCTGCAAGCAGCGTGTAACTCAATTTCCTGCTGCTACCGAGTTGCACTGTGACAAATTTAGGAAGTGGCCGATGCACGGTGTTAGGGTATCATCTTTATTTTCATACCAATTATGATCAGAATCTCACCCTGTTATTAATGTTTTCAGTTTTATGGGGAATCGTCAGACTGACCATCACATTTTTTCACCATGCCTCACCCACATTCTATGCCGGAGGCTGAAATGCTTTGCAATTTATTAACGTCCAGCTGCCGGGTGTCCATCAACTTAATTTAGGCTCGTTTGGTTAAAATCTCTTGGAGGAGGATCTTGCTTCGGAAACCATTGTATATAAAGCTGCAAGCAGCATCTAATGGGTGGCATTGTAACAAATTTAGAAAGTGACCAGTGCATAGGCTCACAGCGTCATCTTCATCATACATACCAATTATGATTATGATTAAGCTCTAACCTGGTAGAGCGGATTTGTGCCAACATTTATGCCGCAGGTTAAAATGCTTTGCAATTTATTTTTGTCCATCTGCCCAGTATTTGTAAAATTTGATTTGGGCTCATTTGGTCGACGTCTCTTGGAGTAGACTCTTCCTCGGGAAAGGATTGTGATGATTGACAACTGCAAGCAGCGTCTAACTCGTCATTTCCTGCTTCTCCCGAGTTGCACTGTGACAAATCCAGAAAGTGACCAACGCATAACATCATGTTGTCGTCTTCATCATACATACCAACTGTGATCAAGCCCTGACCTTGTGGAGCCGAGTTATGAACGTTTACAGTTTTATGGGGAATCGTTAGACTGACCACCAAATTAGTCACCATGCCTGAAAGGCTTTGCTGTTTATCATCGTCCAGCTGCCCAGTATTTATGAACTTAATTTAGGCTCATTTGGTTGAAGTTTCTTGGGGGAGTCTCTTGCTTCGGAAACCATTGTAATTAAAGCTGCAAGCAGAGTGCAACTCGTCATTTCCGGCTGCTACCAAGTTGCACTGTGACAAATTCAGGAAGTGGCCGATACACGGTGTTAGGGTATCATCTTCATTTTCATACCAACTATGATCAAAATCTCACTCTGCGGAGCCCTGTTATTAATGTTTACAGTTTTATGGGGAATCGTCAGACTGACCGTCAGATCTTTTTCACCATGCCTCACCCACATTCTATGCCGGAGGCCGCCCAGTATCCATGAACTTAATTTAGGCTCATTTGGTTGAAGTCTCTTGGAGGAGGATCTTGCTTCGGAAACCATTGTAATTAAAGCTGCAAGCAGCGTCTATCTCGTCATTTCCTGTTGCTACCAAGTTGCACTGTGACAAATTTAGGAAGTGACCAATGCATGATGTCAGGGTATCATATTCATTTTACATATTATGGTAAAAATGGTCAATTATGATCAGAATCTCACCCTGTGGAGCAGAGTTATGAATGTTTACATTTTTGTGGCGAACGGTCAGACTGACCATCAAGGTTTGTCACCATGCTCCGCCCACATCTTACACGGTAGGCTGCTTTGCAATTCATCATTTGCTCATCTGCGCATTGTTCGCAAACTTGATTTGGGCTCATATGGCCAAAGTCCCTAGGTATATTTTTATAGTTATTTGGAGCCGGGTTAAAAAAACCTAACCCGAGTCAATATCAAGCCATGATATTAATAAAGAGTTAAAAGGACAGCGTCAATAGACTCCGTCCTTTCCTCAGCGTGCGACACTCCCACATTCCTGCAGCAAAAAGACAAATTCCTCAGCTCGGGGCCAAACAGCGGAGGAAAAAAAATCCCCCCGCCTGCCACTCCCCCTTCCCCCCTCGATGTGGTAACATGCTGTCCTTGTAATGGACAGGTTATCTGGCTGCTTTCAGTGCAACAGCGGAAGGGACAGCCCACATTCTTTAGCGCTGACCTCACGTAAGAACGACTTGAGTTAAGTTGATCAACATGTTGGGGAAAAAAGTGCATGGGTTCATCCATCATCATGCAAACACACACACACACAGAGTATACAACAAAGGCCTCTAATGAGCAGGAATGCCCACACGTCAGTAGGATACGACGGGGGGTTCTCCTTGTACTGCCGCCCTTCATCGGACAAAAGGCAAAGTTCTTTTTGTGTGTGTGTGAAGATTACATTTCTTACCGTGATGATACCCGCGGATGGGTCGCTTCACCAGAGTTTCTGTTCAAAACCAAAATAAGACAAGGGCTTTATCAAATACAGCAGACATCCCGCCAGGATGAATGTCTGGACTCTGGATCCACATAGCGATACCGAGCGTAGCATCGATATCGTATCGATACCAGCGTGATGAGATGGATATTTTCCCGCTCTGGCCTATGTTTCTTTCCACACATACTGTAAATGTATTCCGATCAACAAATTAAAAGCATCAACAATAAGTTCCATCCATTTGTCATTTATAATAATTTCATATCGTTTTCTCTACAAAATAAATTTTATGTTAATATTTTTGGGCGCCTGAAACGGATTGATTGGAATGACATTATTTCCGATTACATTATTGCCTCAGTTTTCATGTGTTTTTGTTTTCATCTGACTTTTTGGAATGAATTAATGACAAAAACGGAGGTTCCATTGTTTGGAAAAATACTATTTATACCCAAAATCTAATTCCAAAAAAAGATTGTTCAAAAACCAACATGAACATTATTCCAAAATCAGGTTAAGTTTTGGAATGTAACCAATATTTTGGGTAAAAATACAAGTCACCAGTAATTTGAATCTCTGTGGTCCATGATGTCCCAGATTTTCTGGTTTGCTTTTTCTTTGGCTTTATGCAGCTCTTTAAAAAGCCGCCCACACTGCAACCAAAACACATGACTGCCAGGACAGGACATGGAAAACAGGAAGTTTGGTCACCCTAATGTAGCCGACAAAGTCAGGCCTTCAAAATAAAAAAAGCGACAAGCCCACCAGTAAAATTGTTACTTTCCAGATGGCCGGATATTCTTGTTCAGGATTTTTTGGTAGACAGCGGAATTCATGGTATGGCAAGTCACCATCACACTACCACCATAATATTTTACTTTTTTTTAATGCGATGTTACTGTTATGCCAGTTCTACTTTTGTCTGGTCAAGACCACAGAGTATTTCCCCAAAAGTTTTGGGGATCATCAAGATGTTTTCTGGCAGAATTGAGATGAGCCTTAATGTTCTTTTTGTTCAGCAGTGTCTTTCTTATGGTGGAGTCCTGAAACACTGACCTTAACTGGGGCAAGTGAGGGCTGCAGTTCTTTGGATGATGTTGCGGTGTCTTTCGTGACCTCTTGGATGAGTCGTAGCTGCGCTTTTTGCAGCTCTTTTGCAACATTCATTCGAAAAGCCGCCTATACGGCAGCCAAAACACAGGATTGTCCTGGAAAGACAGAAAGTCAAAGTCAAGCCCTGTGATAAAAGCAAAAAGCACACCCGTAAAATGTTCTAATGTTGACAGCCGTGCATTACAGCAAAAACAGCACTTCTTTACTATTTAAAAGACCTTTTAAAGAGACGGCGGAGTTGAACGCGTTGAAAGAAAATGATACACAGTTTAACCGTTTCAGGCGACTCGTTGATGATTGATGCTGCAAAAATGGCAACGCGCCCTCACAGCGGCCTTGGGGGGGGACCAGCAACATTCTCTTCCCACAGAATAGCAGGTCAGAGTGTTAGCGTCTAGTGTGCGCGCGACGAGGGTGACGGCACGGGCAAGGGAAGGAGCGAGGTTACAGTGACTCCCGTCTGCTGTGGCGGCCGGGCTCTCACGTCTGAGGAATGCTCGGCAGCAGACGCTGGCGAGTGCGAGGAATGCTCGCAATTACGGCTTGGTCCCCCTCCAGTGTGTGTGATGTTTGGGGTTTTTTTCACAGCGCTGAAACTATTCGTGGAAAACAGACAGAAAAGTGTGTGTGTGTGTAGATGCAAGGATTACGTAAGCCTACGACTGATTGGTTCCTTCTAAGCGAGACAACCGTTGCGCATCCCGGTGGATTATGGGTAATATATGGAGGCTGCAGCGAGGACAGACTGTCTGTGTTGTCAGGCTTTATTGATAATAATGTTCCTGCTAATACCACAGCTTAAGCTATGTATGCGTGGCAGCCAACTTCAAAATAAAAGTCCATCGCTGGTTCAGGGCTTCTGGTTATTTTCACGACCGAGAAATTTAGATAAGGTGTAGACGCATCCTTGGCATGACGGGCTACATTTAGCTCATCCCGCCCAAAACACAACAGAGCCATGACCCTGGCGACAGTGTCCTGTCCCCCCCTTCCCCGCCGTCTTCAACACGCGAGCCCAAACGGCGTCCCCGGGGACTCAAGCAAATCCGTGGATCAGCTCGTTTGAGTCACCGCCATCGATTCCGACAGCCATCTGCTCCGTTCTGGCTGCAATGCCCGTTTCCATGACAACGCCATGTTGATAAATGGGGAGTTTTATTTAACCCTGCGCTGGAGTCACCACCCTCTGGTGTACTTGCATCGTCTCTGGCGTGCCAAACGGATCCATAACGCTACCACTTCCCTAGTCACGTACTCTTTTGTCAAATGCGCCGTTCCCATGAAAGCAGCAGATCCTTTTTTCCTGTGACCTTTAACCACACGCTTTTCATTCCGCAGGGTTGCGTAACTTTCTGATCATAACCCTCAGGCACCTGTAGATGTGTCACACACACATATCTGGAATTGTCAGGAGTTTTTTTTTTTTTTGCTGGAAGGAAGACCCTGGGGAGGGTCTTCCTGCTCTGCTGTCAGTCAAAGAATGCGAGGGTTCATGTACATACAGTATATATCTATACATAAAGTATATACAGTGGCGTGAAAAAGTGTGGGGTTTTTTTTGCAAGTTTGTCACACTTTATCAAATAAATTATCAAAAAAAGATTAACTAATAAACCTAATTGGGTCACCCTTAGCAGCAACAACTCTAATCAAGCGTCTCATACAGAATGTTGGCCCACTCATCTTTGCAGAATTGTTGTCAATCAGTCACATTGAAGAGCCTTTTTAAGGTCATGTCACAGCATCTCCATAGGATTCAGGTCAGGACTTTGACTAGGCCGCTCCAAAGACTTCATTGTGTTTTTCTTCCACAATTCGGAGGTGGACTTGCTGGTGTGTTTTGGATCATTGTCCTGCTGCACAAGCCAAGTTTCAGCTTGAGGTCACCAACAGATGGCCAGACAGGATTTTTTTGTTGTTGACAGCAGAATTCATGGTTCCCCTTATCACAGCAAGTCTTCCAGGTCCGGAAGCAGCAAAACAGCCACAGACCGTCACACTACCACCACCATATTTTACTGTTGTTATGATGCTCTTTTTCTGAAATGCAATGTTACTTTTACACCAGATGTAACGGGACACACACGTATCAAAAAGTTCAACTCGTGTCCGGTCAGACAGCAGAGTATTTTCCCAAAGGTCTTGGGGATCATCAAGATGTTTTCTGGCAAAATCAAAACAAGCCTTGATGTTCTTTTTGTTCAGCAACGGTTTTGGCCTTGGAACTCTGCCATGCAGGCCGTTTCTGTGTCTTTCTTATGATGGAGTTATGAACACTGACCTTAACTGAGGCAAGTGAGGCCTGCATTTCTTTGATGTTGTTGTGGGGTCTTTTGTGACCTCTTGTGTTAAGTTGTGTTTTGACTTTTTTCACACAATGTTTGAATGTTTTTCTCCCTTAATAATAAAAATGTTATTCATTTGTGTCGTGATTGACTGATACTTACATTTGTTCGATTATCTGAAACATTTAAGTGTCACAATGCATACATATTTGTATATAGGCCGCACGGTAGCCTAGTGGTTAGCATGCGGGCAGGAGATCTGAAAGACCTGGGTTTGAATCTCCGCTTGGGTATCTCTTGTCAGGTGTTAACTGGTGACTCTAAATTGTTCATGCGAATGTGAGTGTTTGTCAGCTGGGATAGGTTCCAGCATACCCAAGCGTGAGGATAGGCGGCATCGAAAATGCATGGATGGATTTTTTTATTTTGTACAAATATATTCATTTGTAAAAAAATAAAAAAATATATACATATAATTAAAGACAAAGCTGTATGTTATTTTGATTGTATTTCTATCAACATTTCAGCTTTTACTCTCGACATTCTGCCTTTTTTTTCTCAATGTTTTCCCATTTTTGCTGCTGTCTTTTATTTATTTATTTTTTTTACAATGTGTCACAGGGCGATAAAAAATGAGCCACCGGCCACACTTTGGACATCCATTAATGAGCCCATCTGTGTGACAGCCTGTCAGTTACATAAGTGCCAGTCTGACATAGACACACACACACACACACACACCCTGCACAGCCTGTCTGGACCTGCACATGTATGTGAAGCATCTTACAACACTCTTGTCTAAATGATCAGCGTCTTGTCGCTAATATTTATCTTCACATGTGCGGGTGTGGGTTAGGGTGGATCTCTTTTTTGTTGCAGCTCTTGATGCTTCCCAACTACACGTTTTCTCAATAAGCCATGTTTTTATGCTAGTCCCTTTCGCTATGCTGACTGTTGAGCTCAGGAACATGCATTAGCACGTCCCTCCTACTGAAAGCAATGAAGGGTAAAAAAAAAACTGATCTGAAGCCTTAGCGGTAGCTAGGAGCTCATGTCGTTCTGCTTATCAGCACCGAGCCCAGACTTGCACTCCAACCACTTTCATGCCCGTGGAAGCACTTTTACAATGACATACATTCATGAATCAATCGAGCAGTGTTGTCCTGTCACTATGCTATTTGATTCGTCCAATGGCTCCGACGTGCTGCCGTGTGTTTGGCGGATGCAGGAATGTGGCGTTCCGAACATCGGCCTATTGTTCCCGTACGAGACCCTGCTGGGCTTCATAAAGCAGGAAAATTTGTGGTTTGACTCAACTACTGTCTAATCTCATCACCCTGTTAGCCTGACGGAATGTAAAAGGCTGCAGGCGACATCCATTCTGCCCTGTTTTGACTTTTTGAAAAAAGGCCTGCTTGAACTGGAACCCTGCATATTTTTAAATTGTTGCCAAATGTTGTTCCCCTCCGTGAATCACCACTTTATCCCGGTGGAGGGGTTTGAGTGCCCGTGTGATCCTATGGGGCTATGTTGTCGGGGGCTTTATGCCCCTGGTAGGGTCTCCCAAGGCAAACAGGTTCTAGGCGACGGGCCAGACTAAGAGTGATTCAGAAGACCCTAATGAAGAAAAGCAAGAGGAGTGACCGCACCTCGCCCGAACGTGGGATACCGGGGCCTCACCCTGGAGCCAGGCCTGGGGGAGGGGCTCGCAGGCGAGCGAGCCTGGTGGCCAGGCCTTCACCCGTGGGGCCTGGCCGGGCATAGCCCGAAGAAGCCACACGGGAACTCCCCCCCCCCCGCAGACCCACCACCTGCAGGGGCAAGCATAAGGGTCCGGTGCATTGTGATTTGGGCAGTGGTCGAGGGCGGGTGTCCGGGCGACCTGGTCCTCGGTGGCCAAATCTGGTTCTTGGGACATGGAACGTCACTTCTCTGGTGGGGAAGGAGCCCGAGCTTGTGGAAGAGGCGGAAAGATTCCAACTAGATATAGTCGGACTCACCTCAACCCACAGTTTGGGCTCTGGAACCAAATTCCTTGACAGGGGCTGGACCTTGTTCTTCTCTGGAGTTGCCGCAGGGGAGAGGCGGTGAGCTGGTGTGGGCTTATTTTTAGCCCCTCGGCTTGATCCCTCTGTGTTGGAGTCATCCCCAGTGAACGTGAGGATTATTTCCCTACGCCTTAGGGCTGGGGAAAGGGTCCTGAATCTGGTTTGTGCGTACGTGCCAAACGGCAGTTCAGGGTACCCAGCCTTCTTGAAGTCTATCAGAGGGGCTGAAGAGCACCCCAGCTGGTGACTCCATAGTTCTACTGGGAGACTTCAACGCCCATGTGGGCAATGACAGTGTGACTTGGAGGGGCGTGGTTGGGAGGAACGGCCTCCCTGACCTGAACCCGTGCGGTGTGTTGTTGCTGGACTTCTGTGTGAATTACAGTTTGTCCATAACGAACACCATGTTCGAACATAAGGATGTCCATAAGCGCACTTGGCACCAGGACACCCTAGGTCGCAGGTCTATGATCGACTTTGTGGTCGTATCATCAGACCTGCGTCCGTATGTTCTGGACACGCGGGTGAAGAGAGGGGCTGAGCTGTCAACTGACCACCACCTGGTGATGAGTTGGATTAGATGGCGGGGAAGGATGCCGGACAGACCTGGCAGACCCAAACGCGTAGTGAGGGTGTGCTGGGAACGTCTGGCAGAATCTCCCGTTCGTCGAGTCTTCAACTCTCATCTCCGGCAGAGCTTCGCCTGCATTTCGAGGGAGGACCGGGATATTGAGTCCGAATGGGCCGTATTCCGTGCCTCTATTGCTGAGGCAGCCAGTTGTGGTTGCGGCCGCAAGGTGGTCGGTGCCAGTCGTGGTGGCAAGCCCCGAACCCGATGGTGGACACCGGGGGTTAGGGCTGCCGTCAAGCTGAAAAAGGAGTCCTATCGAGCATGGATGGCTTGCGGGACTCCCGAAGCAGCTGACAGGTACCGGCAGGCCAAGCGGCACGCGGCTTCGGCGGTGGTCGAGGCAAAAACTCGGGTGTGGGAGGAGTTCGGTGAGGCTATGGAGCACGACTTTCGGTCGGCCTCGAAGAGGTTCTGGCAAACCGTCCGACACCTCAGAAAGGGGAAGCAGCCCCCAGTTCACACTGTTTACAGTGCGGACGGGGGCTTGCTGACCACGACTGTGGATATAGTTGGTCGGTGGAAGGAATACTTCGAGGCCCTTCTCAATCCCACTGACATGCCTTCCATAGAGGAAGCAGAGTCTGAGGATACGTACGTGGACAGTTCTATCACCGTGGCTGAGGTAATTGGGGTAGTCAAATCACTCCCCAGTGGCAAGGCTCCGGGGGTAGACGAGTTCCGCTCAGAATTTCTCAAGGCTCTGGATGTTGGAGGACTGTGTTGGTTGACACGCCTCTACAACATTGCATGGAAGTCAGGAACAGTACCTCTGGACTGGCAGACCGGGGTGGTGGTCCCCATTTTTAAAAAGGGTGACCGGAGGGTGTGTTCCAACTATAGGGGGATCACACTCCTCAGCCTTCCTGGGAAAGTCTACTCCAGGGTGCTGGAGAGAAGGGTACGACCGTTAGTCGAACCTCGGTTAGAGGAGCTGCAATGTGGTTTTCGTCCCGGTCGCGGAACACTGGACCAGCTCTACACCCTTGCAAGGGTACTCGAGGGTATGTGGGAGTTTGCCCAACC
>QODF01000143.1:2015767-2033824 GCA_024372805.1 Oostethus manadensis | reverse complement strand
TTTATTGTGGGTGTGTATGTGGACTATTTGTTCATACAACGCACACAGAATGCCAGTATCTGTCTCACTCCCTTCCTCATAATAAGCACAGTGTGCCGTTCGCTGGTGAGGCGTTCAAGAGCATTGCGCATTTCTGACAGCTTTTTAAAAAACATTTCTGATTGAATTCAGGCGTTTTTGGTTGTTTAGAACGATTGCCAAAAAATGTTAAGGTAGGTGAAAAACGCCATTGAATTCAAGAAAGAGGTCGTAGCTACGACGGTCGCGTCTGTTAAACTAAGATTGTAATGTACAGATAGGAACGTTACCGCACCGTTGCAAGGGGGAACGCTTTAAGAGAGACACACAACAGATTGCGAGCCTGTCCAGTGCATGCAATGATGATGAAGTTTATAATGAAGTTCAAAATGAGCAAGTTATAGCTCTAAACGGCCACTTTTTTATAAAGTGAAGTTTGTAGCGGGACTTACATGAAACAGCGGAAGTTTGTAACGGACATGAAATAGCGTCCGCCTGGCTCTTCCGGTCTTTGGCTTCAATTGCAGGTAAAAGTCACGTTAAATGCTCAGTCACCCATTTTATGTGTCATTTACTTGTGTTTTGTTTGTTTTTTTGCCAGTAAAACTATAAATATTCTAATAAAGCCCGTCTCGGCCACTGAAAGAAAAAATGGCCTAATTATGTGATTAAAAAGTCAAAACGATTAAATTCGAACGTCGTAAGTACGAAATAAAAAGTCGAAATTATGAGATAAAAAGTCAAAATTACAAAATAAAAAGTCAGAATTATGACATATTTTTTAGATACAAACTGCGCACGTGCCGAGTACCCTGTGACAAAAGCGTGTGTGAAGAAGGCTGCGCATGCGCAGTTATTATCTCCTAATTTCGACTTTTTTATCTCCTAATTTTGACTTTCTTCTCACATAATTATGACTTTTTCTTTTGTCATTTTCATACCATATCTTAACATTGGAATATTTTTCCCTTTCGGTGGCAGAAACATATTTTTCTGTATTTAAAAGTGTAATTATTCTCGGTAAAATGTGTTTTGGGTTAATTTTTGAGTGTCTGGAGCTGATTAATTGCATTTGCCATATTTCCTGTGGGAAAAATGTATTCGGCTTTCATACCTTAGGTTTTGGAGCATACTGATGACATTTATGTGATATACCGTACGTCCATTGCATTTGCATTTGATGTCCAGGAGTATGAGAGCTCAAGCAAAACAATGCTTGAGATGCTAAAAGGCTGTGTCGTGTCGACTGGTGATGATGAAGAAGCGCAGCTGCAGAGATGAGACTCTGTGATTATGGATCCACTATAGATCCACCGCTTTTTGTGTGCCGTGCTAGGGGCCAGAAAAACGGGTGTCACCCAGGAGACAATTTGAATGGAAGAAAAGTATAAAGCATTAAACATGTCCAAGTAATTACCATTACAAGTCAGGACCACACACACACCCACAGAGAGAGAGAGAAAAACACAGAGTTGTGTGCCTCTCGAGTTTGGGAGATTTGTTATGGCAAGGGAGCGATTGTTTCTGGGAAGTAGCCCCGCTTTGACCTCTGAGACGAAGAAGGGGGGGAGTTTTTTGGTTTTTTTTTGGTGGATAGAGGCAGCCATTCTTTCATTTACAACAAGCTTTCTACTAACAGTCCTCTGCTGTGTTCTGTCTCCCAAATAGCTTTCATAATGCTGCCTTTTTGTCACGTAAAAAGGACTTAGAATGTGTAACGCACAAATACATCATCTTTAGGCCCCATTCAGATGATGATAATAATCAAAGCAAGTACGAGGAGTTTATCGGTGAGCCCACCTGACCAGTCTCCCCTCCCCCATCACATGTTCTCGCCTACGGACAGCGAGGTCCGAGCAACACCTGACGTGGTTGCGCAAGAAGTGGGATGAAAGTTGGATGAGACGAGTTGCCAATGTAAACATGCCCGCTATTGCTGAGGTTTGCATGACTCGTCCGCATCGGGATTGTAATGTTTGCTTCTTATCAGGTCATAAAAAGAACCACTGTAGCGGGTAAAGTGCTAACGAAGGGATTTTTTGGGGAGAGTTATTTCATTTTTCATCCCGCACACATGGCTTGGAGCACAGAAACGTCAGGTCAAGTGCCTCAGAGGTCCGATGGACCAGATGGAGTCAGAGTCGCGGTGTAGCCTTGAGCCTGGTCATCAGACTACAGTCTTCTAAAGACAACCTGAACAGTCCTTTTGCGATTGATTAAATGCCTTGAGAACTTTGCTGCAAGTTTTGAGGCCAGATTGACAATGGAAGCTCGTGCTTCCAAAGCCCAACTAAATTTCACACAGCACAAAACTCTGGTGCGTTCAAGGACCGCCCGACAAAGTGTGAACGCTTGATGAAAAAGCATGATCAGTAAGGGCTTGCTAACAGTGTATGCTTGTCATATATTTGTAAATGATAACAGATTTTGGGTGAATGCGATGTGTTTTCTGCAGGAAAAAATGTCCTATTTCTAGAGAAAATGAGTGTTAGCAAAAACACAAATGCTGAATCCACTGTATCCACTTGCGATATTGCAGTTCGATTGTTTCGGTGTTGACTATGGTGTATTATTATTCAGAAAATATTGAAAGACAAAAGGTATATGTAGTATTCTGGACATTACGTGTTCCATTATTGAGACATGACTTTAGATTACATTCACACTGCATGGAGTCAGCCATGGTATATATGACTTGGTAGAGGTAAAATAAGTTCTCCCAATCAGTGTGGAAGTGGTAGGTTTTTGGCTTCTTTGTCCTTTTTCCCCCCTCATTTTGAAACCCTTTCTTATTACAATAGTGTAAATAAAATTGAGCCAAACTAGATAGCTCGCTGGCTTGCTAATGTCTGAAACCCTGGCTGTCTCTTGTGTCAAGGCAGTGCTGCTTGCACATTACAGTTGACTAATAAACTGTAGTTGGACTGTACATGTCACGATAGGGGTGTTACTTTTTATGTCTAATAATGGTAAAGATTGCATTTAGAAAGTCAAATACAGGTTTTTTATGCTCCAACAAATTCATTTATATTGAATCCTACTTCACGGAAATTCACTCATCGCGTCAGGAACCGTGACGAGGGATGATTGTAAACTAATTAGCTTTGGCATCTTTAACACACAACTTATACAGAATATATTACTGTATATTGGTCTGTATATTGGTATATGTATCATCTTTAATGCATAAAATGTCCAAAAGTAACCCCCCACGTCCTTCAATTTTTTTTGTATGTTACATCTATATAGTTTATTTTTCCTCTGAGAATTACCCGCCAGCAGTTTGCAGTTTTATTATGTTCGATTGCTGACAGTTCTTTAATGTTTTGCATGTGGCTCATGTTGTTAGCTGTGACCTTAAAACCCGAGGCACACACTGAACCGGGACTGTGGCGTACCGTTACACCCCAACTAAAAGCACGTAAAAGTTCAGACTGCACACGCCTCGCAAATTTGCATCAGTGAATGCACTCTTTGGCTTTTTTGCAACATTCAAACGCATCCTGTCATTTAAGTCAGATGATTTATGTTTTGTCGTGGGTGACTTCCTTTCACATTTAAAAATTTTTTTTTTAATTATCCATCCATCCATTTTCTTCCGCTTATCCGAGGTCGGGTCGCGGGGGCAGCAACCCAAGCAGGGAAGCCCAGAGGTACCTCTCCCCGGCCACTTCGTCTAGCTCTTCCCGGCGGATGCCGAGGCGTTCCCAGGCCAGCCGAGAGACATAGTCTCTCCAACGTGTCCTGGGTCTTCCCCGAGGCCTTCTACCGGTTGGACGTGCCCTGAACACCTCCCCAGGAAGGCGTTCGGGAGGCATCCTAACCAGATGCCCGAGCTATCTCATCTGGCTCTTCTCAATGCGAAGCAGCAGCGGTTCTACTCCGAGTCTCTCCCGGATGACAGTGCTTCTCACCCTATCTCTAAGGGAGAGTCCAGCCACCCTGCGGAGAAAACTCATTTCGGCCGCTTGTTCCCGCGATCTTGTCCTTTCTGTCACTACCCAAAGCTCATGACCATAGGTGAGGGTAGGAAGGTAGATCGACCGGTAAATTGAGAGCTTTTCCTTTTGGCTCAGCTCACTTTTCACCACGACAGATTGGTGCAGAGTTCGCATCACTGCAGACGCTGCACCAATCCGCCTGTCAATCTCGCGTTCCATCCTTCCATCACTCGTGAACAAGACCACGAGGTACTTAAACTCCTCCACTTGAGGCAGGACCTCATCCCCGACCCGGAGATGGCACTCCACCCTTTCCCGGGCGAGAACCATGGACTCGGACTTGGAGGTGCTGACTCCTCCCTGAGTCACCACCTTATCGTAGTGGAGGAGTTTTCGTGTCCTAATGATCCTAGGAGCTAAGTTGTCGGGGGCTGTCATGTCCCTGGTAGGGTCACCCATGACAAACAGGTCCTAGGGGAGGGACCAGACAAAGAGTGGCTCAATAGAGCCCAATGATGCACAATAACAATGGACTTCATTTCCATGCCCGGACGCGGGTCACCGGGGCCCCCCATCTGGAGCCAGGCCTGGAGGTGGGGCACGATGGCGAACGTCTGGTGGCCGGGCCTGCACCCATAGGGCCCGGTCGAGCACAGCCCAAAAAGGTAACGTGGGTCCCCCCTCCCATGAGCTCACCACTCGTGGGAAGGGCCAAAGGGGTCGGGTGCAAAGAGAGCTGGTTGACGGCCAGAGGCAGAGGCCTTGGCGGTCCGATCCTCGGCTACAGAAGCTAGTTTTAAATTATTATCATGTATATTCCACATATTGCGCATGGTGGTCGAGTGGGTAGCACATTGGCCTCACAGTCAGGAGGTTTAGGGTTTGAATCTCCGTTGGGCATTTCTGTGTGAAGTTTGCATGTTCTCCCCGTGCGTGTGTGGGTTCTCTCCGGGTACTCCGGTTTCCTCCAACATTCCAAAAACATGCATGTTAGGTTATATGGCGACTCTAAATTGTCCTTAGGTATGAATGTGAGTGTGAATGGTTGTTTGTCTATATGTGCCCTGTGATTGACTGGCGACCAGTCCTGGGTGTACCCCGCCTTTCGCCCAAAGCCAGCTGAGATAGGCTCCAGCATACCCGCGACCCTAATGAGGATAAGCGGTATGGAAAAAAAATGAATGAATGAATTATTTTAAAAATAATTATTGATTCATATTTATGTATAGTAATATAATTATTAATATTATAACAAATAGTACTGCTAATTAATGAATTAAAAGTATTTATTATTTTATTCATTTGATAATATTATATTATTTAGTCATTAAAAAATATGCATTTGCATAGTTTTAACCATTAAAATATGTCTTTTGTTTTTGTTAAGCATGTTAAAATATTATTTAAGAAATCGTTTTTGTGGCCGCAACATGTATTTTCTTACTCCTTAGCTCTTTTTGCCGATATCCGATTTGCCGAGATCCGATTTGCCGATATCGTCCAACTTTCAATTCTGATTCTGATATCAATCGGCACCGATATGTGTAACATCGCATATCTCCAGTCGTGGAATTTTTCCTTTTTCTCGGTTGACTCTTTAAGGATCAAATGAGTGTTTTTGTGTTTCCGGGCCACATGTCCCTGTTGCCTCTTCTCATTACTTTGCTGCACAAATGCCCCCCTATCTCTCCAGGGAAGAAAATCGAGTGCCATAATTTTCATGTAGGCCTCGTTTCCACGCCACACTACAGAATTAGCATATTTTGCACCATCAGATTTGAATGAAATTTCCTCTACACATACATATTAGAGCGCTGTATAACATGCATACCTTTTATCTTTTCCCGAAGCGCCGATCCATGGGTCGTATGAGTCGATGTGGTCCAAAACTCAGTATAAATCCGATACGAAACTGAAAAGGAAGACGTAATCTACCTAACAAACGTGTATACGAATGATACGCTGCAACTCAGAAAATAATTTCAAACCACACACATAACGTTAGTCGGGCACAAAGCGAGCCCGCCCATCTTGTAAATATGGGAGCCCAAAATCAGTTTTCATTGTAGGGACCGATACCGATCTTCACTGTTGTGGGAGAAATGCTTTATTAGTCTTAATTCCTCCATCCTGTGAAAGCAACGCCATGCCAAAGCGTGCCCGCCTCATTACTTGTTGCGGTGCCCGTCCTGGCGCCGCGCCCACGCTGGGGTCCAAAATGGGGCAGAGGAACAATGATGGCGTTGGGGAAGTCCTTTTGCCAGCTCTGCAGACAAAGATGTTGTGTTGCTGCTCGACCGCCGCTTTAGCCCAATTTGAATTGGGACGCTGCAGACGGAGGGGCGGCGAGGGAATGTCGGCACACGTCAAACCAAAGCTTTTATATGAAGAGGGGAGGATGGGCGGGTGGGGCGGGGGTTGCTGCGCCTCGGCCGACACAAAGACACAGAGACTGTTTGTCTCCGGTTGCAAGGACAGCGGGGCATTCAGGCATCTGGGACTCTATTCACCGAGCGACAGTTGAAATCTTTTGAGTGTGCGGGTCGACTTGTGGCTTGACGCCGATGGGCCGCGTAGTCGTTGTGGAACTTTGTGCCTCTGTCGCTGCTCCACGAGCGCGCATTCTATAATTCATTAATCCCTCACATCGTCACCTTTGACACTTGGCGGAACGGGGGCGAAGCTTGAAACCCAAAAACAGGAAGCGCCTTCACTTCCTCGTGCAGCGGCAGAAAATAGCCTCGGCGGGTTTGCACTTCAGCACCGACCCTGCTGATGCCCTGCATGCTGTCCCAAGTACCGGACGGACCCTGTTACGTAACCCGGCCTGCATACGATGAACGGGTGACTTTTTGAACGAGCACGTTAGGGTTTCCTTTTGTTGCCGTGGAGACAGCCTACTACAAGGTGTGGCTGCTGGTTGAACTGTCCATAAAAGGGCGTTACTGAACATACGTGGTATATTTCCGCACTCCGTAACCTTTCACATCTCTGTTCCTGTTCAATTAAGAAGTGAAAGGTTACTTATGCACCCCCCACTCCCCCCACCCGTGCTTTTCAACCGATTCCGAAACTTTGATGCAGCGTGAGAGGAAGTCCATCTAGACTTCTCCTTTTCATCCGAGAAAACGCCGACGGCCTTTTATGGCCCACGGCGCGATCGCATGCCGGGAGGCGCGTGGAGACGCCACGTCTCGGATTCAAACTTGTTTTATTCCAAGCGCGACAGTCCCAGTCTTGTCTGTTTAGTTTGAGCGCCTGGTGAGCCGTAGCACATATGGATTTGACTGTGGATGAATGCAAACGCACAAGTAAAAGGCTTGATATAGTTGACCCAATTAGTGTGCTAAATATAAATAATATAACGCCACCAATCCCGTCCGGAACGAAATGCTGGTTTCACCGAACAATTTAAAACGCATATAAATGGCGGATGTAGGCGCTAAATGAGCATCGCGGGTGATTTTTACCTTTGATGAAGACGTGATTGTTGCCAGAAAGATAACGTTGCAGCGAGATCACCATCTAAAGCAAAACTGCGGCCCGGGGGTCATATCAGGCCCGCCAACGGTCTTAATCCGGCCGGCCGGGCATTTCCGAATAATTTTTTAAAAACCTTTCATATCGAAACTGTAGCCAGTAACATGACGTGCAGTGCTATTTTGGCACACTTGAGTGGCCAAAATAGTCAGATGCTATCTGTAGCTTGTACAAAATAGCCATCTGCACAACACACAAACACAAAGAACAAAGTAATTGACCCACTGCGGCATTTGGGGATACAAATGCATTTTTGTGCACAATACCCATGCCAAAAAACAACTGCCGCAAGGTATGCTGGGTAGCTTGTGGTGCTTCTTCTCCCAGCATTTTGCCATGTTTGTCACATTTTTCCAATGTTATATAAAGTGGTGTGAAAAACTATTTTTTTCTTATTCCTGACTTTTTATTCTTTTGCATGTTTGTCACACAAAATGTTTGTGATCTTCAAACACATTTAAATATTAGTCAAAGATAACACAAGTAAACACAAAATGCAGTTTTTAAATGAATGTTTTTATTATTTAGGGGGAAAAAAATCCAAAGCCACACAGCCCTGTGTGAAAAAGTAATTGCCCCTGCACCTAATAACTGCTTGGGCACCCTTAGCAGCAATAACTGCAATCAAACGTTTGCCATAACTTGCAACAAGTCTTTTACACGCTCTGGAGGAATTTTGGCCCCCTCATCTTTGCAGAATTGTTGTCATTCAGCTTTATTTGAGGCTTTTCTAGCATGAAGCGCCTTCTTAAGGTTATGCCACAGCATCTCAATGGGATTCAGGTCAGGACTTTGACTAGGCCACTCCAAAGTCTTCATTTTGTTTTTCTTCAGCCATTCAGAGGTGGATTTGCTGGTGTGTTTTGGGTCATTGTTCTGCTGCAGCACCCAAGATGGCTTTAGCTTGAGTTGACCAGGAGATGGCCGGACATTCTCCTTCAGGATTTTTTGCTAGACAGTAGAATTCATGCTTCCATCTATCACAGCAAGCCTTCCAGGTCCTGAAGCAGCAAAACAAGCCCAGACCATCACACTACCACCACCATATTTTACTGTTGCTATGATCTTTTTATGAAATGCTGTGTTACTTTTACGTCAGATGTAACGGGACACGCACCTTCCAAAAAGTTCTACTTTTGTCTCGTCAGTCCGCAAGATATTTTCCCCAAAGTCTTGGCTAATAGTTAACTATTTGTTATGAGCAGAAACATTTAAGTGTGACAAAAAGTTAGGAAGGGGGAAAATCGTTTTTCACACCACTGCATAAATCCAATGTTTTATTGTTCATAGTTCATATTGTTGTTGGACTGCCCAGCATGCCTCGAGGGCATTTGGAAATAACAGTAATGTTATAATGTAATAATGTATAGTGTAATAATGTTGTTATTTCCAACACTTGCTTGTTGTTTATCAGCCATGTAGTAGTTGATTTATGCGATGCGTTAACTTGCCGTGGATGTGTTGTTTTTGTTTCGTTGCATCACGAGCAAGTTCTGTTTGATGACCACCTATATATAGACGGCCCCTCCGCCAAATGTTTTAACCCAATGTGGCCCCCGTGTCAAAAGGTTTTGCCCACCCCTGATCTAAAGCATTGGTTTTGGCACGCCATTTAGCAACAAAAGAAGTCTTCAGAATGCGGCCCCTCACATTCTGCACCTTTTCGGTGCGGACACTAAAGGGTTACGCATCACAATCGGCTCCAAAACATTTGTGTTTTGCCAACTGTGGGAAGACGGGAGTGTTGTGGACAGGAGTATTGAGTTCCCTCAGACAAAACAACATGTGGTCCAGAATTTGGCGTCTGCTGTGACGTCCTTGACTGCGCTGGAGTTCTGACAGCCGGAAAAACAAAAGGAGCTGTTCTCCAAAGGTCACGTCATGACATTTTGCTGCCTCCTTTATATCAACTTCACAACCAGAACGCAAACTGCTATCTCAGCCGCTTCTTTTAGCGGCGCTTCCTTGTTGTCTTGCTTGTAACCTTGGTCCCGGTTTTTCTGTGCGGCCTTACCGCCGCCGCGCTGGCCACGCCCACAGGACAAATACATTTCATGAAGACGATCGGAGGGGTGTGAAAACATGCGTGTGTCCGATCTCTCAATCAAACATGGTCTTTGTCGCTTTGGGCACAAGTCCAGCTGATCAACTCATGACTCGCTTGAGCGGCGGGGGTGCGGATTTAAGATCCCGGAGGCGTGTTGCGCAATGATGCTTTTGAGCAACGCCGCTTGAGCAACCTTGCGAGCTGGTCGTACACTTTATATATAAGGACATGTGGAGGTTGCACAAAAAGAAGAGGGGGTGTCTTGCAGGATTTGCATGATAAAATAAGGGTGATGTTCCGGAAAAATAAGGAAAATGAGGGAATATAAGGGAGATTCCAATCTTTTATAAGAATGTTCCTTTTTTTTTCTCGCAAAACAGGCCGTTTTTTTCCCCCCATGGGAAGTCGGTTATAACGTATGAATATTTGACAATACAGGTCAAATGTGCATATACACATACTAGTACAAAATACATTTACAGTATGTCTTCATGCTTCGACGCCTTTCCGTCAAGTGTTGTGATTTTGTACTTTGTTCGGCCGCCTTTGAACGCACCATAGTCGTGGACAGTGAGACGTTTTCTTTCAGATTCAATTTGACCACCTACTGCATGTGAACACAAGTGAATATATGATTGCAAACAACAGGCAAGCAATGAGCTGGCCCGACGACCAGGCTCAAGGCTACACCGTGACTCCGATTCCATCCGTTCATCGATGATTTTATCCTTCATTAGTGGTGAGTAACGACGCATTTTATACACTTACATGTGCTTGGTAAGTGCGTGAGGCATAATTAGGGCTTAAATCTGGATTGTCTTTTAAGTGAACACTGGCAATTGAAGAGAGAAGAAGAGTCACTTTTAATCCGAAATGGGAGGAGAATGTGAACATCAAGCTAGCAGGGAGTTTGGGGGGGAGAGGGAGCGAGCCGTGTGTCAAAAAGAGACGTTTTTATGTGTGTATCATTTTATCTCCTCATAAAATGCGGGGACGTACTGTCTGTATAAATCATGGGGGTCCGAAATGTCTGCCGACGGCAGCATACTATAAAATTTAATGTTTTTGGGGTCTTTTTTTTTTTTTAAATTTTTTTAATCCTTTTTTAAATTTATTTTTAATTAAAAAAGTTAGTATTAGTATGAACTATGTCTTTGTACTTTACACTTTTTTGCTGGTTGTTACTTTTTGGACAGTGTTTGTTTTTGGGTATTTTTTACAAATATTTGTGCTTTCTTCTTATATATGTTTTCTTGAGGTGTTTATTCTCATCATGTTTTATTTATTTATCTATTAATATTTGTTTATGGATTATTTCATTGTACTTATAATTTTTTTACCCGGGCTACATTTTTTTTAATATTACAAATGTATTGTAAAAAATTACATATTATAGTATGTTTATTTATTAGGGCTGTCAAATCATTAAAAAGTTTAATCGGATTAATCACTCAATTAATCATGACTAATCACCATTGGCAACTATGTCTGAAATATGCCCATTTTTACTGTATTGTAAAGAAAAAAATATTGTCCAAATAAACTGAAAACTAAATAATTTACCCAACACTAGTTTCTTTAATAGCAACACAACATTTGAATCACACTTTGACCGTGTTATGATGAGCAATGAAGGATTGCTTTCAAAGACACCACGTCACTCAGGTTGAATTTGCAAGTGTTGAGTTTATTTTCCGGGATTTCCGAGCATTCAAATTGTACTTCCGCATTATAAGTTACAAAATGAGTGATAAGAATATCCACTTTTGTTCTGCTTACTTAGACCACACATACACGCACATAATAAAGAGTTTGTTGTAATGTTCGTGAGGCGTGGCTAGCGTGATTTGCATGAATTAGGCTAAAAAAATGTAACCTACATAATGAAATTTATTATTTACCGCAGTTAAAGTGCTATTTTTGACAGGCCTGTTATTTATATATATAAATATTTCAACTGTATGCTTTTTTTTCCCCCTCTTTATTACTACCTCTTTATTCTTACTAAAGAACTGCCCGCTTTTCTATTTCTACTGCTTTTTTTCGCTCTTGAACGTCCCGAGGGCCGTGCTTTGGACACCCCTGATATCCTCCTGACTACCGAGGAAAAAAATATTGTCCAATCACATCAATTTTGAAATTCTCCAATCTTTGTAAAGTAATTGGAATACTGCAAATGATTTTTTTGGAAGGTTGAGGACTTTGGTACCACATACATGTGAAACTTGAACTTTGTTGTCAAGCAGTTATGCCGACAGAAAATATCAAAAAGCAAACTAGAGAAATAATTCAACATAAACATAATTGTCCATTATCTCCATTCGTTTGTGCTCGTTTGGTATGAAAAGCAATTCCATTTCTTGGAAAACCTTGCACTTTGTGCACATCAGCCGGATCTCCGTCCACCATCTCTGGAAGACGGTTGGCAGCAGAGTGTCTCTGAGCTGGGTTTGGCTGCGGTTTCCACTTTTGACATGTGGAAGTGTCAAAAGGAGGAAGATCTTTGCTGTCACTGGTGGTTCCTGCTTGGGCTCGAGTAATGAACTCTTCACCAAGGAGCAGTTTGAAGTCAGGGAACTTGACTGCCAGGCGCTCTTATACTGAAGCCATGCACGAGTTGGTGATTGCCTGGTCAAAAAAGTGGAAAACTGCACAAACTGTCCATTTCCTAGCGCGACAGGCCATCCTGTGGAAATGTAACATTCGGTCGACCAAGTCCACACCCCATCTTGGTCTTGTACTCTGCAATTTCCTGTGGCCTTGACCTTGATCTTCTTGGACCATCTTCTGCGTGTGCCCTGAGGTTCAAACCCATGACATGGCTTTGTTATCCAACCACGTTATGACAGCAAGCTCAGGTGTGCTTTGTCTCACCTCCATCTCTGATGAGCCTCTCCCTTTTTTCTGAAGGGCTTAACCCCAATGAGCTTGCAGACTTTTGGAACCCAGATAGTCATCCGGGTTCCAGTCCCTGTCAGCTCTCTTGTCATCAGGGTGTCAAGGAGGTTGATTGTGGTATGGTTCTGCCAAAGGACAGGGGAACGGACTGTCAAATGATGAACCGCTTGCTCTCCAACGCGCTTTTCTCCTGCAACTGTGAAGGTAGTCTGGCCTTGGTAGACCACAAAGTCCAAGACTAGACCAGTTGGTACCAGTTACTCATCAATGATAAGCGGTATAGGAAATGGATGGATGAACAAATTTCCTGTTCTGGGCAGACTTGACTTACTTTGGTCAAGAACGGCCTGATTCTCTCTTCTTGTTCTTTCTCGTCTTTTTGTCTTTCCTGTCATTTGGGGCAAAAAAACAGCAAAATGGAGGAAACAACTGCAGACGTGCGCTACAGACGACCCTTTTAGGCTCAAAAACAGTTCAAATAATTCAAACAACACTTGAGTGTTGTCTTAAGAGACTTGTAGAAAACATTTCGAGCCAAAATCTGTTTAATAAAAAGTATTACGCGCTTACTTTTCTTTTTCCCGTCAAACGTCACATTTGGTGTCACTGGGAAGTGCTAAACGTCTTCTGCAGAGCACCAAAGGAAGCAAATTTGAAGTACTGCTAGTCGGGAGGGGTATAAGTCCAAGCATATTATCAACCTCCTCTCCTGAAAGCGAACCCACCATTACTATCAGGTCATGAAAACAGAAGAGCGGAAATGAAAGGGAATGCATGAAAATGAGTCAGTTGTGCAGAAGCAAACATTTGTGAGGAAACGCGGGTACTTCCTGCTTTCATCCGTGCATTTTTGGTCAGGGCGTGTGCAATCCGCCACTTGCTGCGTGTATTATGAATTATTCCGGCTATTATACAAACATCTCAGCCATGCGCACGTCCGCACCGGAGTGGACGCCATCGGGGGAGCACCAGTCAGTCCATCAAGGAGACTCTAATGTCAGTGTTGAGCGGTCGCATCGATCCTAGAGCCGCGCACGGGCTAATGCAAGCACCATTTAAACGATATCGACCCGGCGCTAATAGCGAACGTCTGGGCTAATCAGCTGCGGGTGGAGCAGCCGCGTAGGACCACGCCCGCTCGCCTGTTTTGCAAGTCGGGGGCTTTCAAGCAAATTTCACTTGATTTGAAATGTAACGTTTTCTATTTCACCGCTTGGGGGGCCTATCAGCCACTGGGAGTTCGGCCTACAGGTGATCAATATTGGACCGATTTACGCCTGTTTTTTCCCCAAGGGGCTGCATTCTTGGCAAATGTGCAAAGGACATGCAACTCACGCGTGAAACATCAAGGCAGCCCAGGCCCAATTTTTGTCCCAGTTCACCCAAAGTGCTGTGCTTGCCGTGCTCTGACCTCACATGTTTGCTTTTGCACGCTTAAGATGTATTCGCTGACATGGCCGCTACTGGAAACTCCCATCATCACACCAACGTGTCCCTGTGTGTATTTTGCTGCGCATTAATGCTGGGTGGGCAGCGGGCACATCCTGATTCACTGCTTGTGACTGGGTGGGTGGTTGCCACGGCGATGCACAGCAAAACCAGCGTTTGCCTCAGCATCCGGCGACGGAATAGACTGCGCGTACCTGCAGATAATCGTCTAACGCGCTTGCCTCTTTTGGCGAAACTGAGTCCACTCGTCTGCGTGGCAGAGAAACCCGCCCCCCCATCCATCCAGACAACGGAGCCGCATGTGCTGCGCTCCTAATCTCCCGGGTATTTAAACCATCCCGTCCATCGCGCCAGACAAAGACGTGACTCAGCAGCAGTTGTTGCCACGGGTTACCACGCCGACATGTGTGACCCATCGGGGCCGGGCCTAAGTGACCTTGAGCACGGGTAGGCGTTAATCCGGGCGGTAAGGCTCAGGCCACGCCTCACATGCTTACTGGTCCACTGACCCCCCCCCCACAGATTAATAGCTTATCAAGAGAAACTGACTTAACAGCAATCCACTTACACTGACAGGACAACATCACGGCGCTTTTGCTGAGCTAACAGGCGTTTCCTTCCTGTTGCCGCGTGATTGCGACATCGCTAGGCTACACTGTTATGCTAACGACATCAAGGCTAATTTAGGACCGAGACCGTTTAGGAAGGCTGGGCAAAAAAGTCACGCCGTCCCGTAAGATGTAGAGAAGAGTCGTCCGTTCGCGAAAGAGCCATGCTCGTGGAGTTTTCCTGCCCAAGCGGCAGGCAATTCATGCTATTTTTTTCCTCTTAATAGTACTTTATTGTCCAAATATTTCATAGATGTGATGTGTGATAGAGGAGCCTCAGCTCAAATGAAAGGAAAGGCGTACAAAGCTGTGGTGTTGTTTGGTTTAGAGACAGTGCCGGAGGTGCTCTTTGGGTCTGACCAGGATGGACAAGATCAGGAAGGAGTACATCAGAGGTTTTAAAGATAAAGTCAGAGATTCCAGACTGTTCGGACATGCCCAGAGAGATAGTGAATATATTGGTAAAGGGATGCTGAGGGTTGAACTGAAAGAGGACATGAAGGTAGAGAAGAGGACGCAACCCCCGAAGGGATAAAACGAAAGGAAAAGATATTTTATCATTACTTCCATAAAAAGGAGATTTATACATCGTAGTGTAAAACTGAATTTGTTTCAGTGTAATTAGTTTATAAATGTATAGGTTTAGTCTGGTTTTTTTGTTCCACGTTGAGCAGGTAAATAGCCGGCGTTTGACTCCGCTCACACGGAAATTCCCATCATGAATAACCTTCTATGATTTAGGTGGCAGCAGGGCTGGATGAAAGCACCCGGATATTCTGTGAATAGATTCATCTAGCTTGTTCTGATAAGTCTGGCGGCAGGCTTGCAAACACTTGACAGCAGACGACTTAGTAACAAATCTTTTTTATTACAACGTTCACGGTTTTTCCATTTCTTGCAATGGCTTGTGGCAGAGAAATGTGACTCAAACTCCAAAAACAAATCCATCTAAACGCACATGGAACCCATTGACTTTTTTGCTTCTCTCTCCTCGACCCAAAACCCTGACTCAGACAAAAAGGGCAAAGTGCATTAGAACCGTCAACCGGGTCCATTTGTTGCCATATCTAGTTGGTATCTATTTTTAAATCCTCACGTTCGTACAAAAAAAAAAAAAAAGAAAACATACACCTGTATCATTTTGGACGCGGGTTCAATCACTTTTTTTTGGCCGACGTGTTTCCGAAAAGACAGTAAAACAAGGAAAAGCTTGACAGCTTCGGCGCGAAAGCAGCCACACAGGAAGTTATGGTGGTGGGGGGGTGGTTGTAGAGGCGGTGACGCGCTTCCTGGGACGCGGGCCGAACCCCATCCGCCCCCACTTAGGCCTCTCCGCAAACACGGCCATGTCGGTGGATCAATCGGGTGCCTTCTTCATCCCGCCAAACAGGAAGGAGGCGTGCGCTGATGGGATGTGGGGGAGGGGGGGCGCCGCCAGGCATCATCCGCCCGCGAGAGAGACTGCGGTGCTGCTCGGTTATTGTTGTTGTGTCGTCGTTTCGGTTACAGAGTTAAACAGCGAGAAGAAGTGATTGAAAACAAGGCAATGCAGGATAAGGGGGTGTGTGGGGTGGGGGGGAAAGGGGCGGGGTCTCACGGGTCATGGCAAAGGGCTTCACGACGTCGTCCCCGCTGCCGCCGCCTTCTCCTGTTCAATAGCTGCGGAAGAGAAAAAACACTTAAAAAAAATATATATATTTTTTTTTTTAAATCATTTGCCTCTATTATTTCTTTCCCAATCAAATGTATTATTTTTTCCTCTTCTATAAATATTTTAAATAGCAAATAAAAGGCATATTTAGCCCAGGTAAATTTTCAATTTCATCCAAATTATTTGACATCTAAATTGAGGCAAATCATTTTGTTAAAAAACAGATTATCTGAAAGACATTTGTCATTTTTGCAGTTAAATTTGCAATTTCACTGCTAACACTTCCGTCTGTACATTGACAACCACCCCCCCTTTTTTATTAGTCAATAATATGGATTTATATTTTTTGCAGGTAAACTTCCAATTGGATTCAAATCATTAATATCCCGATTGAGTCAACTATTTTTTAATTTAAAAAAAATTCTACTCAAAGTATTTTTTTAAATAATCAAATAAAATGGAGGCCAATTTTTTGGTTACAACAACAAATTCTGGCGTAATTTTTGATCTTTTTTTGCAATTTTATCACAATGATTCTAGAACATCCAAACTGAAGCGTGTGCTTTCTTCAGTGTGTCCCTAACCCTCGGTAATGTTACGATCTCGGTCCTGATTATTTGTATTTAGCTGAAATATTCAGCAGGTTACCAAAACCAAACACGCGCTGCGGGGCAAAAACGCCCGCACGGCCTGCGCTGTGGAACCCCCGCCTTGTGGAGGCTTACTTTCTTTTGAGGGCAGGGGATTCTTCTCCTGGGTCTCGGTCTTCTTCAGCTGTTTCTTGTCAAAGGTGGTCACCTCGGAGACGTCGATTTTGTCGCTCATGTTGGCGGAAGGTCTGCCGGATCACAAACAAGAAGTGCGTCAACAGCGTGAAGATTTGCGCAAAGAACGCGAGCGGGTGTGAACTGATGCCGGCTTAAATGCGTTGTTTTGCACACTTTAGGGTCTTTTTTTTTTTAAGCACCTGAGCATGAAGACCCCCCCCCCCTTCCTCCCCAACCGTCCCCGCCCCCTTCACTGTGAAATCAGGGCGTTGCCTTTCATTGTGTTACTTTTCCCTCTTCTGGGCACGTCTGCCTTCTTTCGCTCGCCTCGGTGATTTGACTGACACCCATCATGATCATCCACCACCACCATGATGAAGTCCAGGCGTTAAAGACGCACGTTTACGTAACAATGGCGCTCCACATGCAGGCGCAGGGGGGGGGGGGGATCCGTGCACGTTTGCGTGCTATTTGTTAGTCATCGACTGTCCGGTTGTCTTTTCACTCGTGGCCAAATTCACGCACTTCCTGCCATTGCTGCTCCTAACCCATCTTCTCCCTCCGCGGCGGTGCAACGAGAAGGAACCGCCGCCCATGTCGCTTGTTTCTCCGGTCCAAAATCACCGCGGGCGACACCTCTTGCACCGTGGACGCCGAACACGAACGCCAACAAAGGAAACACGCTCGTGTGTGCGCCATTCGGACAAAGGGCAGAGCGCGCGCACACAAGCCTGCCATGCATTCGGCTCTTCTGCTTAAATCACGAGTAGTGGCAACGTGTGTGTTTAACGTGCATAAAAGTGCCTTAGAGAGGAAGTTCTGGTCTTACCGAGGAGCGGTCTGGCGCAGACAAGGGTTCTGGTCAAGTGCGTTGCAGCAGTAAAAGGCGCGTCCGGGCGCAAGTGTTACATATAGTCGCCGGTATGCTAATGAGCTCGTGACATCACCAGCTCCTGCCCCGCGTGTCCTCCCCCTGGTGGCGAATCGCCGAAACTGCACCTCCCTGCCCATAACCAAAAAATGGCCGAATTGTGCTTGATGTTGAGCTCACGGAGCAGAGCCGCGTGCATCCCAAGATACGTCCCACCCGTGTTTTGATATTCATTTGTTCCGCGTGTTAGGCTGGGCTTCCCCATAC
>QODF01000143.1:2001524-2011577 GCA_024372805.1 Oostethus manadensis | reverse complement strand
GTCAACTCAAGCTAAAGCCATCTTGGGTGCTGCAGCAGGACAATGACCCAAAACACACCAGCAAATCCACCTCTGAATGGCTGAAGAAAAACAAAATGAAGACTTTGGAGTGGCCTAGTCAAAGTCCTGACCTGAATCCCATGGAGATGCTGTGGCATGACCTTAAGAAGGCGCTTCATGCTAGAAAAGCCTCAAATAAAGCTGAATTACAACAATTCTGCAAAGATGAGTGGGCCAAAATTCCTCCAGAGCGTGTAAAAGACTTGTTGAAAGTTATGGCAAACGTTTGATTGCAGTTATTGCTGCTAAGGGTGCCCAAGCAGTTATTAGGTGCGGGGGCAATTACTTTTTCACACAGGGCTATGTGGGTTGGGATTTTTTCTCCCTAAATAATAAAAACATTCATTTAAAAACTGCATTTTGTGTTTACTTGTGTTATCTTTGACTAATATTAAAATGTGTTTGATGATAAGAAACATTTTCTGTGACAAACATACAAAAGAATAAAAAGTCAGGAAGGGGGCAAATAGTTTTTTTCACACCACTCTACACTATATATTACAGTATATGTATTATACACATATTAAATACCCCCCACCCTTATTAATAACAGAGTTCCACAAGGTCAAATCGTCACCATAATCGGTGCATAGAATGTTCAACGCTGCTTACGGCCTTAATTATTTTACGCTATTTGTAGTTTTTCCATGATAACAACACCTGCCCCCTCCTGACTGCACATCGCCAGTTAATACTCACCTGTATTTTTGGGCACGCCTTCATCTTCTCCTCCTGCGGGATGGTGTTGGTCACCACCACCGCCTCAAACGGTGCATTGTTGATACGCGAGATGGCGGGACCAGAGAAAATGCCATGCGTGAGGATCGCGTAGACTTTTACGGCGCCGGCATCAATCAACCTAAAAATGGAGGACGGGGTTTAAAAAAAAAAACAGAATAATGATTGGGGGGGAAAGTGCGATACCGACTTGTCAGCAGCATGGCAGATGGTGCCGCAGGTGTCAGCCATGTCGTCCACCAGGATGGCCACACGGTCCTTGACGTCGCCCACCAGCACCATGCGGTCCACTTCGTTGGCCTTCTTCCTCTCTTTGTGGATGAGGGCAAAGTCCACGTTGAGTCGGTCGGCGATGGACGTCACGCTGTGTGGGCCACGGGGAGCGTCACATGTCACGACCCGGCGCCAAAACGTCACGCTTTGACCGCAGAATCTTACCGCTTTGCGCCGCCGGCGTCAGGAGACACTATGATGCAATTCTTCCACTCTGGGATATTTTCCCGGATCCACTGCAGGACAGCCGGCTCCGCGTAAAGATTGTCCACGGCGATGTCGAAAAAGCCCTTGAACGACAAAGACGCCGTCGGTTCGCCGTCACAGATTCCGCTTTGCTTCGTACAAAACGCGACGTTTGTTTTTAACCAACTCATCAAGATGTTCTTCTTATTGCTTCCTATTTCTTTTGCAAGTTTGTGATGCCACCAGAGAAGAGTTAGGGCCAGTATCGGTCTCCGATACCGGTGTAATCCATATAGGAAATTTCAGATACCACCTGCGACGATTTCCGACCCACGAGCCATGCCTGTGGTATGGCGTAGCTAAAAGAATATCAGCAAAATGTAGCCAAGAGTATCAGTGACACACGTAGGCGCTCTGCCCGCTGCGTTCACTGCCACACAAAACGGTTGGCCATCACAAACGTGCGAGAAAAAAAAACTCTGCGTGGCTACAATAACATGCTTTCCTGTAGCGAGGACTTTTTAATGCATCTTTGTGCAAAAACAATAACGGTAACGTATTGACCTAGAAGTTAAGAGTTCTGTGTTGTTCGACTGCGAAGCGGGTCAACCTGAGGGCGTGTGCCGTGGAGACAGCGACATCCGCTGATATTCTTCTAGCTACATTTGCTGATATTCTTTTGGCCTCTTTGCAGCCGACAGACCATTGCAGATCGACCGCCTCAGACGCGACAATAATAATTTCAAAGCTAACAGTAGATATGCAGAAACATTTTTATTAGGGCTGTCAATCGATGAAAATATTTAATCGTAAACATAGTTAACTCACAATTATTTGCAATTAATTGCAAATGAATTAAAAAAAACTTGAATGAAGAGGGATGTAAATCTTTGTGTAAAATTTTATGTAAAAGGATATCAATTTTGTAAATATAGGCAATTATATTTAAACATATACAGGGGTAAATCCCCCAGTTTTTGAATGTCGAATGTGTGCGGTGATTTGCCCACAGTACTTTAACGCACCTTCTCACACGCTGCACAGATAATCGAAGTTTTATGGTATAGTTTTACACAATATGCAAGAAAGAAGATGAATTAGATCGCTACAATGTAAGTATGTTTCCCTGATGTGTTGATGACTACCGAGTGCTCTGCTAGCTAATGTTAGCGCTGCTAGATCGTCAGTCACGACAGAACCCCCAATATAGCTGTCCTCGGCTAAGCCTGCCGTTAACAGCACGTACCCAAATTGTAGCTAGCAGTTCCAAATAACATTTAAAAAATGCTGCCATTGCTTCAGTACTTTCTCGCAGCTCGCTTCTCTTCGGCAAGTAGAGTAGTCCATGACTATTCAAAACACTTTTTCCCTTTCCGATCAATTTGCTCTAGCTCGTCACGAATTACTTCCTTAGACTACGGCGTGGGCCAAGGGTCAAACTGGACGTGTGCATGTTAATGCACATCAAAAAAAATAGGAAACTTCGGTTTACTTTGGAGTTCCAGTTAAGTTTGGCAGCCCTGATTTTTATATTTAAAGGAAAAAACATCTGTAGCTAAGTGTATTATTAGTATTAACTTTTAATTAGTATGACTTTTGTTTCTATTTTTACCATTTTTTCAACTTTCTTAGTGTACATTTTTTCCACATAATGACTTTATTCTTGACTTTTATTGTAATATCACAACTTTTTCCCCAACCAAATTTCCCAAAAATTCCGTTTTGTTCTTTTTCTTGAATTTTTTCAGCTACGTGCTATTTTTCCCCTCTTTAATTATGACTACACACAATATTTATTATTTATTCTTGTAAAAATTTCTGCTCTTTTTTCTATTTTTACTTTTGTTTTTTGTTTTGTTTTCTTCTTTAAATCATATTTTTGGAACTTGGAAAAAAAAATTGACAAAAATGGAATAAAGTTGTAATTTGGTTGTTATGAAAACAAAGGCAAAATATGAGAATAAAGTCATGGGAAGGAAATGTATCAGAAGAAATGTGAAATTAAGTCAAATTAATTAATTACAAACATTTACATTAATTTATTTAATTAGGTTTAAAATACAACAGTATTTTCATGAGAATTTAATCATAATATTAAGAGAAAGTCCCAATTTTACAAAAGCTTAATGCTATTTTTTCCCCACTTATGACTTATTTTAATATTTCATTTTTATTTTTGTAAACTTTTTTCTATTTTGAAATTTTTTATGTTTTCTTCTTTCATATTTTTGGAATGTGCCAAAGTCTAAATACATTTAAACAAATAATACTAATAAATAATAATAATAAAGTTTTTTTTAAAACAGTAATTTTAGGATAATATAAATATTAAGAATAAATAAATAAAATATTAAGAAAAAACAGTCATATTCAAATGAGAGAGAAAAATCCTAATTTTACGAAAATGTCAAAATTTTGCATCATGCTATTTTTGCCTCTTAATTCCTGCTGGTTTTTCCATTTTTACTTTTGTATCCTTCTTTGTATCATGTTTTTATAATGTGCAATAAAGGCCCAACATAAAACAAGACAAAAATGGGCCCTGGGCCGCACTGTAGGACACCCCACCACAGCGCTTCAAAACGTGGACATGGAGCACAGCGAGCATTTGGGAACACAAGCCTGTGCGCTCACCTGGATTTGCGAGGCGTGAAGGTCCATGGTGATGATGTGGTCGGCGCCGGCCACAGACAGCATGTTTGCCACTAGCTTGGCTGATATGGGGGCCCGGCTCTGGGACCAAAATGCAGACATAGGCGCTTGAGGGAAATTGACTTTTGAAAGCAAACAATCACAGGAATCCTTCTCTGCGGGAGGATCTACTCGCCGTGCAACAAATCATTCCGAGATTCCTGCTTTGGCACGCTGACACCGAGATTATTGATGTGTACATTTTATTCTCATGGCTCCCGAAACCGGCACGCTAAAAAGACCCTCTTGGGTTATGTTGCCAAAACACTGGCGTAGGTGCTGGTGTCCACAACATACAGAAGCTTTGATCCAGTTCGGAAAAATCTGTCCCAAAGACCTCCATATTCTTCCCTCACTGACATAAAATCAACCCCTGCAGCTGCGGCGTTGGCCTACCTTGTCCTTCTTGTCCTGCCGGGCGTAGGGGAAGCAGGGGATGACGGCGGTGACGCGGGACGACGAGGCAATTTTGCAGGCGTTGATCATAATCAGCAGCTCCATCAGGTTGTCGTTTATCTCGCCGCAACCGCTCTGCACGATGTACACGTCCTCGCCGCGCACGCTCTCCCCGATTTCCACGCTATCGAGGCAAAGGGAGAACAAAACGTGTGAAAGTTAACATCCCTCGTGTAGCCTGACTCGCGTCGACAAAAGCCAGGCGGCTATTTTTGCAGCCCGCGGCACATTCTACAAATTTAACAAAGACACTTAAAAAAAACTGCAAAAATCAGCAATAATTAAGTCAAAATATTAGAAATCTAATGGGAAAAAGTTGTAATTACAGTTGTAAAGGAGTCAAGTAATGAGGAAAAAAAACATTTTAGTAGCCAATAGTCCCAATATTTAAAAAAAAAAAGCGGAATAAAGTTCAAATAATAATAATAAAGCAAATATATTATAAGTATAAAGTCATCATTATGAGAAGAAAAATGTATCAGAAGAAATGTGAAATTAGATTTAAAAAATAACCACAATAAATAAAAAATAAATAAATAGTGGTAATTTCAGAAGAATAAAATCAAAATTACATTAAAAGTCTCAATTTTTCGAAAACAAACTCATGTGATGAGGAAAAATTAAGTTATTGAAATATCATTATGACAAATAAGGTTGTAATTTTTGGGAAATTTGATTGGGGAAACAGTTATAATAAAATTTTAATGCTAAAAAAATTCTTAAAAAACAGTTCTAATTTTACAAGATTGTCAAAATACTGAGAAGAAAAAATTAACTCGTAATACGTCATTTTTGTAGCGTACACTTGAAATAAAAAAGGAACAAATACGTAAAGAAACAAACAAAATAAGTTGTCATATATAATAAAATAAGTCAAGTCAAGGAAAAACCCAGAAAATATTTTGGTAATAAAGTTACAATATTAGCACAAAACTACAAAGGTTGTTTAAGTAGAAAAATTGAATATTTTGAAAATTTAAAAAAAAAACAGCAAAAATGAGGGAAAGAGAAAGGTTTGAAGTAATAATAGGCTTTTCCAGGGACACACAGTTTGGGACAACTCGCCGCCATCGATGTATAGCCGCATGGATGTATGGCACGGGAAGAACGGGGGAAGCATGTGTGTGAAAAATTCCTGCTTGGGACAAGGTGCTCCAGCTTCATGCCACCTTGCCATGTGATTATGTGATCTTTGACCCATGCCTGCTTTTCACACTCACACACTGAAATCCAGATGCACAGAGTGGTGTCAAAATCTAACGTAGTGCGTTTAGCTGTCATCCATGTTGGCAAACCCAGTATTATGCTAGACTATACTATACAAGCATACATTGGTGTTCAAAATAATAGCAGTCTAATGTAACTCAGCAGATTAAGTATTGTTATTAGTATATTTTGCTACGTGGCAAACAAGTTACTAGTAGGTGCAGTAGATTCTCAGAATACAAACAAGACATTCATGATATGCACCCTTTTAAGGTTGTGCAATTGGGCAATTAGTTGAAAGGGGTGTGGTTCAAAAAAGCGTGCGGTATTCAATCAGTGATCAGTGAAAAAACAGGTGTAATCAGGTGGCCACTATTTAAGGATGAAACCAGCACTTGTTGAACATGTATTTCCCTTTGAAAGCCTGAGGAAAATGGGTCGTTTGAGACATTGTTCAGAAAAACAGTGTACTTTGATCAAAAAGTTGATTGGCGAGTGGAAAACTTATGAAGAGGTGCAAAAAATTGTCGGGTATTCAGCTAAAATGATCTCAAATGCCTTAACATGGAGAGCAAAACCAGAGACACGTGGCAGAAAACGGAATACAACTACTAAAACGGATCAAAGAATAACCAGAACGGCAAAGTCTCAGCCAATGATCAGCTCCAGGATGATCAAAGACAGTCTGGAGTTACCTGTAAGTACTGAGACAGAACACGTCTGTGTGAAGCTAGTCTATTTTTAAAACATTTCCGAAGTCCTTCTGTTTAAAAAAGGTATGCGCAGAAGAGGTTACAATTTACCAAAGAACACATCAACTGGCCTAAAGAGAAACAGAGAAACATTTTGTGGACTGATGAGAGTAAAATTGTCTTTTTTGGGTCACAGACCGTTTGTGAGACGACCCCCAAACTCTAAATTCAAGCCACAGTACACAGTGAAGACAGTGAAGCATCATGATATGGGCATGTTTCTCCTACTATGATGTTGGGCCTTTTTATCCACAGCAGGGATCATGGATCCGTTTGCATATGTCATAATACTTGAAGAGAAATGGATGTTCCAACAAGACAATGACCCCAAACACACTAGTAAACCAGCAACATCTTATGTTGTTATGTTATGAAGTGGCCAGCCCAATCCCCGGGACCTTACCCCAATGGAGAACTTTTGGGGTCAAAAATGATGTTTTTGAAGCAAAACCAAGAAATGTGAATGAATTGTGGAATGTTGTTAAAGAATGTTGGAATGGAATAACAGCTGAAAGGTGCCACAAGTTGGTTGAGCCCATGCCACACAGATGTGAAGCACTTATAAAAAACTAAATATTTGTTTAGTCATTCATTTGTTTATACAAAATAGTTTTGAGTTTGTAAAGTCACCAGAAGACTGCTATTTTTTGGAACACCCCTCTTTCAGCTCATTGCCCAATTGCACAGCCTTAAGAATGTACATATCATGAATGTCTTTTGTTTTCTGACAATCTACTGCTCCAACTGGTAACTTGTTTGCCATGTAGCCCTAAAAATATACTAATAACAGTGATTCATCTGGTTAGTCACATTGGACTGCTATTATTTTGAACACTACTGTAGGTCAGCTGACAAAAGCTTGTTTTGGACTTTTCATCTCAGTTCAGTCTCCAAAGGGTGAGAAAAATCTTTGTTTTGAAATGCATGTGGCCCAAACTGCCAAGTTCCCAAACCAAAGACCTCAGCAGAGATAATCACTGGATTGAGACCTTCAAAAAACACTTGCTGGAGGAGATTGTAGTGTAGGACTATGTTTTCTCTTGAAGAAACAACACATGATGTGGAATACAGCATAACTTTTTGAGGGTTCTACATGAAGGCCAAAGATCAACATATGAAGTCCTTCACAGCGAATAAAAGTCCACAATTGCTGTACGAGAAGCGTGCCTTCTCGGATTCCATTAGCCTGGCGTACAAACCGAGTGCATGTGATTCAACCACTTGACTAAAGGGATGCTGCAAGTTACGCACTAAGCACGCCAGTGACCCAAAACCTAACATTCATTCATTTTCTACGCCGCTTGTCCTCACTAGGGCCATTGCATGTTTGCAGGACATTTTTGTGCGTGACATGTCATTAAATGCACTTTCCATCTACCACTCCTTTATTTCCACTATACAGTCGTCACTCGCAATATTGCCCCCTCGCTACCCTATCTGTAAAATAAAGATGAAATATTTGGTATTTTATTTTGATGAGATGATCAATTTGACATTAACAAATCACAAATGGGAAGAAAAAAAAAACAAACAAGAATGAAATGTTTGTAGTTCTAAACATAATTAAGGTGTTTTTAATCACTTGTCTTTCCTATGAGGTTATGTTTTTTTTCCTGCAGCATTTTCTATCATATGCAAATGACATGCTAATTAGATGATTACATCATCTAACGACATCTTGACAGCCAATAGCTACTGTTCTTACTGGAAAGTTGGCAAAAGTGGGCATGAAGCAGTCATGCGTCAGCCATTGCATGTCCAACACACAGAATGGGGGGGGGGAAACAAAGTTATCATCCCATTCTGTATGGAAGGGTTAAGTGTTGGGGCTTTTTAAGTTTAGAAAACATATATTTGAGGGTAGCTGGTTAGCCGCTAGCTTGTTAGGCTGTCACAATGTAAACAGTGAATAGTAGGAGTGTGAAGGTGACGATAAGTACACTATTTCATGGCTACTGTGCTCCTATAATGTTAAACTCCGTAATTAGAAAGCTGTAAAGAGGTTTTCTATGCTCTAACAATGAAAATAAAAATAACAGAATTCTATCTAGATAACAGAATATCGCGGAAATTCGTTTATAGCGGTCGGGTCTGGAACCAATTAACAGCTACAAACGAGGGACGACACTACAGCCATTCGACCACGAAAGCCACCAAACTTCGACCTACAATACAATGCAGAACAATATTACTGAAGTTGTATAAAAAGTTATTGCACAGTATCCTAACGACCGTTTAGCTAGTTTGGGGATACTTAGCCTAGCAGCGGGAAACAACATGCAAGCTAGCATTAGCCTACGTAATTCACAACCACGCATGCGCCATTTTTTAGTTGCCCCCTCCGGTTAGCAGCTATGCTAAATGTATGTGGCGACCACAAGCACACAAAATTCCATCGACTAGCAACGCCGTGTCCGATAATGGACACACGAGCGCTAGCGTGCTAGCCCGGTAGTGTGTTTACATGATGCTAGCTCGTCACGTGTGGAGCGTGTAGTCAACTATTGTTAGCTTTGAGCTAACGCTTCCGCGTGTGTTATGGAGTGGTGACCCACTTTGTAACAAGTATTTCCGCGCGCCGAGTTGGTCAAACAAAGCAGGTATATTATACTCGCCATGTTTCCTGGTTGCTGAACTTCTTGGTTATCACTTTGCCCAGATCCAGTCCCAGCCGATCCGCCACTTTCTGGGACAGGTCGTGGTGTGAGCTCCCGCTGAACAGGACGATGTTCGGCATGTTTGAAGTGGGGAGGAAAGAAAAATCGCAATAAAAAAAGGGGGGGGGGAATAAAAGTTGCAGCAGGTCTCCCCACCAAAATGGTCGCGGTAGTGGGAGCTTGGTTAATATTGCATTGCAGTGTTGCAGTGGCGAGGGGCGACGTCAGAGAGGGGAGAGATATCAGACGAGAGATTGCACGGTTGGACTGGGCGGACCGATCCAAATATCGATGTCAGCGATACCAACGGCAGTGGCCGGACTAGGTCAATACAGGCCCGATAAAATCGATATTTGTATGGCTTTACACATACAGTATTTAGTTACATTATCATATTGTTGTTACATATTGTTAAATTGTTCCCAAATAAGTGCACAAAATGATTTAATGATGTAGAAAAATGAATCCGTCCATTTTCTGTGCCGCTTATCCTATCGATATTGGAAAATGACAAGTAAAAAGTATTGATATTGGCAGTACAGTATCGGTCCAGTCATTACTTGGTATTAAATTGATACGGAAAATTGCAGTATCGTCCACCCCATGGCATACTGGAAGGAAGTGACCTCTTCTGGCACAGTAGGCCATCATTACATTCATCATTACATGTTTCTAGCGCAATTAAACAAATACTAACAATAGTAACAAAGAGCAGTATTAGTGTCCTGCTCCCCTGAAAGACTGAGCAGATCATTCCTCCTCCGCACAACACAATGGGGAGGGTGGGGGAGGGGATAAAAACACACACAGGACTGGCCTTTTTACCTAATTATGTATTATATTACATAATGTAGCCGGAACGGGGCACAAGCCAGTGTCTTATTGTGGCGGTCCCAAGCCCGGATAAATACAGAGGGTTGTGTCAGGAAGGGCATCCGACGTAAAACTTTGCCAAACCAGAACATGCGAATCAGACAAATGACTTCCATACCGGATCGGACGTGGCCCGGGTTAACAACGCCCGCCACCGGTGC
>QODF01000143.1:1951976-1998655 GCA_024372805.1 Oostethus manadensis | reverse complement strand
GTTAGATGGAGGCAATTGATTCGCTGTGGCAACCCCTGAAGGGATAAGCCGAAAGGAAAAGAAGAAGATGTATTACATTACATATTATCATTTATTAATATTCTTTATCATTATGTGTTATTGCATTACAAATTGGAAGTTGAACAATTTTGTTTTTGCACCCAAAAGCTGCCTCTCTTGTCATTTGAAAAGTCGGTCACCTGATATGAGCTCCTTGCATCCTGACACTTGTGATACCGAGCCTAAAATTTGATTTTCCACTTCAAGAGTGCAGTCAGCTGAGGTTTTTATTCCGCTCATGTGTCCCCCCCTCCGCCCCGCGCCGCCCCAAAAGTCTTGCATTTTCACCGTCATGTGCCAGGCAGCTACTAGTGCTAAAATATAATTTAACAAGATAGCTCCAGAACAACAACAACAGCAAAAATGGAAAAGTTCACAAAAATAAAGTAAAAAATAAAAAGTTGTAATCTAAGAATAACGTGGTAATATAATGTCCTTTTAGTAGCATGTTTAAATACTAAAGAAAAGTCGGATTATTATGAGCAGCAAAAAAAACAACGAATAAATAAAGCTGTCATTTTTTGAAAAATAGGTTTTGTGATATGTAGTGAGAGCAGGGAAGAGGTGGAGGAGAAGCTTGAGGGGTGGAGGTTTGCCCTGGAAAGCAGAGGAATGAAGGTCAGCCGCAGCAAGACGGAGTACATGCATGTGAATGAGAGGGACCCAAGTGGAAGAGTGAGGTTACAAACTGGGGTGAGACCAGCGATGTTGTTTGGTTTAGAGACAGTGCCACTGAGGAAAGGGCAGGAGGCAGAACTGGAGGTAGCAGAGATGAAGATGCTGAGGTTGTCTTTTGGGTGTGACCAGGATGGACAGGATCAGGACTGAGTACATCAGAGGGACAGCACATGAAGTCAGAGAGGCCAGTGAAATTGTGAATTTATTGGTAGAAGGATGCTGAGGTTTGAACTGCCAGGCAGGAGGCCTAGAGGAAGACCAAAGAGGAGGTTTATGGATGTACTGAAAGAGGAGTTGGTGGGAGAAGACAGGGTTAGATGGAGACAATTGATTCGCTGTGGCCCCTGAAGGGATAAGCTGAAAGGAAAAGAAGGAGGTTGTGGGAAATGTTATAATGTTACGAGAATAAAGTTAAAATATTATGGGAATAAAGTCATAATTACAAGAAAGTACAAAGAAAATATACAAAAGAAAGTTGAAATTGTTGAAAAGTTGTCATTTTAGGAGAATAAAGTGTTCTAACGATAAAAAAGTCACAATTTGATGCGGATAAAGTCATAATGTTATGAGGGAAAATAATACAATTTGAATACCAAAAAATTGAAATATTAAAGAAAAAGATGTTATTTTTTTGCCATACTATTATGTCAAAAAAGACAAGAAATAAAGCTGTGATTTTGGGAAAAAGTTATTCATGTTAGGGGATAAAAGTCAAAATACGATGGGAATAAAATCATTAGAAGAAAATTTACAAAAAGGGGGAAATTTAAAAAATAATTTTAAAAATGAAAACAAAACTGTCATTGTAAGAAAATAATGTCAAAATATTTAAAAAAGTTGTCTAACAAGAAAAAGTCACAATTTTATGTGAATATAATATGAGGAAAAATAATGTAATTTTAGTAACAGAGTGGAAATATTAGAGAGTTATTTTTTTAGTTGTTGGGAAATTAGGTTGGGGAAAATATAATGTAATATATAAATATACAGTAATGTTACAAAAATAAAGTCAAAGTGTTACGGGAATAAAATCACAATCATGAGAAGGCTTACTAGAGTAAAGTTGAAAGACAATAAGCAGAAAAAAAACAGATGTCATTTTATGACAATAAAGTCAAAATATTAAGTGCAAAATGTTGTATTGCAACAAAAAAATTATAATATGAGGAAATTGTACTTAGAGTCGACATGAGAAACAAACAAAACAACAAACAGGTCATTTGTGGAAAATTAGGTTAGTTAGTAAAGTTATATTACAAGAATAAAATCTAAATATTATGACAATAATTACAAGAAACAAATGATGTTGAAAATGTAGCTGTAATGAGAATAACATGAAAATATTTATAGAAAAAAAGTAGCACTTTTAAGCGAATAAATTCATATTAAAATAATGTAATTTTAATAGCATTGAGTTTAAATATTAAAGAAAATAGACGTTATGAGAAATAGCACAGCATAGAACGTAGATTTAAAATACGTTGCATAAAAACATTTTGTTAAAAAAGTCAGAATAATATGACAAAACAAAATAAAGTTGTAATTTTTGGGAAGTATTTTACAGGAATAAAGTCAGTATCCATCCATCCATTTTCTATACCGCTTATCCTTTTAGGGTTGCGGGTATGCTGGAGCCTATCCCAGCAGACTTTGGGCGAGAGGCGGGGTACATCCTGGACTGGTCTCCAGTCAATCACAGTAAAGTAAAAATAAGCTCATAATATTCCAAACATAAAATGTACAAGGATAACTTGACAAAGTTAAAAAACATCTACAAAACACCAAAGTGTCCCTTGCACCATTTCATTTTTCACTATGTGGCCCTTGCTGGAAAAAGTTTGGACACCCATGCCTTCGTGGTGCCGGAAATTCTAAAACAAAAATGTTTAAAAACTACCAAAGAAGAAGCAAAAGTCAGTCGTATTTTTCAGAAATATATTTTATAGATGTCAGAGATGAAACTTTCAAAGCGTAGGTCCCCAAGAAATAACATTTTTCATTGTTAGAGACGTAGACGGCAAACAAATGAAAAAATAAAACAAAATAAGAACGTCTTTCCCATGTACATGTAAACCAAGAATTGCTCTTGAGCCACAGTGGTTATTTGTGGGACTGGCCGAGGGGGCGTGACAATCAAATGTCCTCCTCCAAACCTTTTCCCCGTTAAAAGCGCAGCATTTCTCCAGCGTGAACAGTGCCTGTTTGAAACATCTTTGAAAGAGGAACATTCTTTGGGAGGCTCGTTACGGACCGTCGCAGAGGTTCGGCGGAGCAAACACGGTCCATCCATAGTCTAAGTGCTAAAAGCGGAACCAGAACCAAAATGGTCCCAAGTGGAGTCATTGGGACAGAGTCTATTCAAATGTTTGCACACACGGGACAGGAAGGAAAAGCACCCCGGCTCCTGTTTGTCTTCTTAGGTTGTGCAAATACATTTTCGTTACACAGACAAGCAGGCATGCTGACTCACAAACCATGCAAAGAGTTCTAAGTTGGAGCGAGCAGGCATTAAAAAAAAATAATTAAAAAAAAGAAGCGGTCCGAAATTATTCAAATGGAATGTTTTTGTTAGATGTTCAAATAAAAAGTACATTTTACAAGTTTATAAAAAGACAACTTAGAAGAAGTGTGATGGTCGTCACTCGGTGTTAGTAGACAGATATGACAGGGGGGCAAAAATACACACCGATAACAGATATTTACCCCCCCCCCCTAAAGTAACTTGCACCACTTGCTGAAATCAAGGAAGAGAACCTCTTCCGACACAGGTAGTGTAAACAAATTGTCTTGCAATACGTCGATTATCGCCGTTGTCATGTCTTCAAACCAATCATCCTTTCTAAAAACAGAAACAACAGGGAAAAAAAAACAGCTCGCTACATAAAACGGCCTTTGGACCGACTTGCGGCGAGGTCAAGGTTAAGTAAGTGCACGTCATCCGGGACTTACCGCGCAGGCAACAAAGTGATTGACGCGTGATGACGTTATATCCAAAACAGTGCAGTCCACGGGGAGCTAAATACGCCGCTTCTTGGTTGTTGTTTTTTTAAACACCAAACCGTGTTTCGTTCACAATATCATAGCTGTCATCAGTTAGGAGTACATATATAAATTTCCATATACAAATCTTCTATAAACAGTACGTTATAAATACACAATCGATGAAAATGCGCAGCGGCCTGGCGAGCCATACAAAGAAAGAAAGTTTGATAAATAGGAGAATCCCACGACGGCAGCCTTATCGCTATCCAGAAAACGGATTACAAAAAAAAAAAAAAAAACAGTATGTGTGAGTGAAAAAAAAAAAAAAAATCGATATGAACAAAATATACTCCGTTGTATATACAAGACTGGATTTTCAGGAGTGAGTAGGTAGTTGCCAGCACAGCACAGTCAATTGAAAAAGCGCGGTAAAAAAAAAAAAAGCGTGATAAGATGCGAGATTCATGCTTTGGCTTTCCGTCGCTCAACATTCCAAAAGTCCCGCGTCTGCTTTTTTCATGCATCTGTTAAAGGGAAGCTACATGTTCATTCCACTACTGACGCTGGCAACTACCTTTACAAACCAAGCACGTCCGTTCCCGCAGAAAAATAGATCCACCCCCCCAAAAAACCAACAAAAAAAAGACAGGTGTGGTGGCCACCTTCCGAGTAAACATGCTGAAAGATTGTTTGCGGTGTTGTCCCTCCTCCCCGAAGACGAGAAAATCTTAAGGCAAACTTTTCCTGAACAATCGTGAAATCCAGCGGACCCTCACCAAGGCACTCCTCTCAGAACCTCCGACCAAAACTTTTGCAAGAGCCGACCCGGTTAAAGCCGACTTGAAAGTCCACAGTGAACGTGTGTTGTATAGAGTCGTGAGAAAAGAACGTCCCCGGCCGGCGGTGTGCGCTGTCCACCTCCGGGCAGCTTGCGTAAAGCACCGGTATGTTTCCACCTGAACCCCCGCCGACATTGGGGTGCAAAGACTGGCAGAGAAAAAAATAAAAGTCTCCTCAACAATGTTTTGGATTTCCGATTTCGGCCCTCTTGTCTCCCGATTGTCTCCCGACTCTTGAGGCTGAGCCCGCCCCCTCTCCCTCCGCCAAGCGAGGTCTAAATGAAGGGATCAGTCGAGACTCTTTGCAGCTCAGAGAGGTTTTCTCCGGAGAAGTCAATGCTAACAGTGTGACACCGTCGTGTTTACCGCCGGTTACAGTGGTTCCTCCTCTTCCATTGGTTCCTCCTCTTGTCTGATCGGGGGGGAAATACACACGAATAAATAAAAACTCCTCCAGCCCAAATTTCACGGCTTCACTCGTCACCGTTTTTCAAAAGTATATTAATTAATAACTGATGCTGTCTCGTAGTGGAAGACAGCCTTTCATTAGTCAAAAAACATGCAAACTTGACATATTTGTGCCTAAATCAAGTATAAAAATGTCTAAAAAACTAAAACTCAAATACAAGGTACTCAGAAGAAGCATTCAAAGGAGCTGATGTAGTATTTGACACTGGTCACTAGATGTCAGTCATTTGACACACTAAACAATGTAATTAATCACCAGAACAACAGGCTTTTGTTGCAGGCTTGCAGGTTTATCTCAAAACAGGCACAATAATCCCACATAAAAACCGGGGCTACTTTTGCGGCCGTTACCCACGCCAAGCTAAAACTCAAGTCTGAACCCTCAACGTCGGCTCCTGTCTGCCCATTTTTCAGGTCCCCAAGCACATTTATACTAACACGCACAAGTCTTATTCATGTATTAAATGGCTTATTTTATGTCTATTATACTACATAGTATATAGGTGTAAATGTGACTATAGGGGTGTTATTTTATGTTTAGAGGGCTCTAATAATGTTAAAAAAAACATATTTAGAAGGTTGTGAACAGGATTGCTATTATCCTCTAACAAGGAAAATATTCCATTTATAAATTTAAAAAATCCTACTTTAGAACTAGAGATAACTATTTCTCTACCTTTGTTAAAAGTATCTACCTTTCTATCTATCTACCTACCCATCTATCCTAAGACATCTAAATAACTACATCAAATTTTATGTAAATGTACACCAATATTGGAAGTATTGGAAGTAAAGTTATAATTTGAGTGGAAAAATAATACAGTATGTCTACTATATTGGGTAATTCAAAAGTAAAGATGACTATAGGGGTGTTATTTCATGTCTAGGGGGCTCTAATAATGTTAAGAACCCTATTCAGAAGGATGTAAAAAGGATTTCTATGCTGTAACTATGCAAATATTCCATTTATAAATAAGTAATACTACCTCACGCAGGTGCGGAACCAATCAACCACGGTAAACAAGGGATTACTATACAGCCGTGCTACCTGTGATCCATCGCGCTAGTGTTGGCCACGGACAGAGAGGCCATGGCGCTGACAGCCTCCGCTTCCTCAGAGTCTCCGCGCTTGGCCTCTAAATGGGAAAGACCCAGCAGTGGCGAGTGGCGATGCGGTGAACTCCAGTACTTACCTGAGGAGAGGTTGCGAGACGAGAGATGAGAGGTGAGAAAGAAGATACAAACCGCGACGAGATGCAGGGTGGCGGAACTTACAGTGAGTCTCCAGAACCTTCTCCAGAGAGCGAACGGCATTGGGGTTGGGTCTCTGCTCCAGGACGGCGGTGGGCAGTGGATCTAACTGCACACACACACACACAACATATGAACATATTTACACGTACAGGTACATACGCTGTACGTCCAAACAGTGCTCAAACAAAACATCCACGCGTTGCTGACACAGTCTCTGGCACGAATGGATAGCGTTTCTGCTAGAGTTTGGACAGTATAGACAGAATCCAGCCAGGGAATCTTTTAATCATCTTTACTATGTGCGTGCGGTTGGTTTATTTGCTCATAGACCAAAGACATAAACTAAACGAGTCCTTAAAGTTAGGTTTGTAAGGGACTACGATGAAACAGCATTTCATATTGTATGTATTTCCTGCGTGTAAAACTACTAATATTCTCTATGAAATGTTCATATTTCTGGGTGTGGTTTTACATAATTTCTTTGGGTAAAATTGATTTGGTTTTCGTTCCTTATGTTTTTTTGTCTGATCTTTTGGATGGGATTGAAGGTGAAAACCGAGGTTCCACTGTATGTACAGTACATAGAAAATGCTGCTTTGCCAATCTGTCCACTAGGGGGCGAGAGTGCCATCTCATTCCAGTGATGCATAGCTGTCAACAATAAGCACATTCTTTTTATGTGGGAATGCATATTTGACTGCTTAATTATTGTGTTTAAATAAATGCTGCAAAAGCCTTCCTTACATTCAGCGCTTTTTACCGTTATCAAGGGCCCCGGTGCGCATGTTTACTCCAAATAAATATCTCAACATCCATCCAATTATTTTCTATACCGCTATATCCTCATTAGGGTCACTGGTATGTTGAGGCCTACCCCAGCTGACTTCGGGCGAGAGGCGGGGTACACCCTGGACTGGTCGCCAGCCAATTGCAGGGCAGACAAACAAACATTCACACACACATTCACACCTAAGGACAATTTAGAGTCGCCAATTAACCTAACATGCATGTTTTTGGAATGTGGGAGGAAAGCAACATTTACGGGGAAATGCCGTCTTTGTGCAATGTTCTCGCGCGTCCACGTTTCACGGCAGGATGAAGTAACAACGCCAAATAGGTCTGTATTGTACATCGAATGAATACTTAAGGAATTTACAATTATCATTCAAATGCTTACTTCCTGTCCCAGCAGCGCAGCCACGCACGCCTCCGAGGCATCGCAGATGGCCGTCAGGTCATGACCCCCCTCCAGAGCCAGGACCAACCTGCCTCCGGCCAGGTTCATCAGCTGGCGGGTCAGGTGGCCCAAACCTTGAAGACAGAGTCTACTATAAAGTACTGTAAGACGACCAACGCGGGGCAGAATCTTGTACGTACATTTGGACGTCAGGGTGTAGCCTCCCAATGGTGGAGGGTGTCCTTCCACGGCGTCGAAGCCGGAGGACACCAGCACGATGTCTGGAGCAAACTCGTTGGCGATCGGCATCACCACTGATCTACGAAAAGGAGAATGAAGGATGTTATTTCAAAATTTAGGAGGCATTATTTTGCAAACATCTGATACCTGAAGGCAGCCAAGTACTCGGCATCTCCCATGGGTGGATCCAGGCCTCCAGTAAACGCCACGTTGACGTTGAACCCCACTCCTAGACCGCTTCCCACCTGCAGGTGAGACGCGTATAAGTAATTCCAAAACGGCTTTCATTGTCATTAGGAAGTAAAAAATTTAACTTGTGCTTTACCTCCTCAGGTGCGCCACTACCCGGGAAGAAATTGCCGTCGTCGTAGCGATGAATAGACAGGTAAAGAACGTTGGGGTCATCGTAGAAGGCTTGTTGGGTGCCGTTGCCGTGGTGAACATCCTACATCACAGGGAATACACTTTAAAGTAAAGTGCAGCGACGCAGACAACAAATATCTGCATGTCTTTTCTGCATGTGGGATTTCTAAAAACAAATAAACCCTCGTCTGATTACCCAGTCGACGATGAGGATCCTGTTGATGTTGAGTCTCTGCTGCAGCAGTTTGGCAGCGATAGCGACAGAGTTGAAGTAGCAGAAACCCCTGGAAAGCAACAGAGATTTTTTGTTTCCGTCACGTCGAAGTGTGACTGACGGCCGCGTCCTTACATGGGAGTGCTTTCCTCTGCGTGGTGTCCAGGAGGTCGCACCACAGCGAAACCATTCTGGGGAGACGGACAAACATTTCATCAGCCACTGCAACACAGTGTCCTCACTGAATGCTAGTAAGCAGATTTATATACCGAGAAGTTTTAAATCTTATGTGACCCGTGCAGGTGGGACCCTACATCTTGCCTGGGCTTGAACTTGCGTCCATAAGCAGCGAATACACTTCCGCCGCATTGCCTCGCAAATATTTATTTACTAGATTGTGTTCTGTTTACATATAAATTACCCACTTCATGGCTGGTTCGCATTGGCACAAAACGACCACGCTCCCGCACGACATATTTACAACTGGTCAAGTAGTGTTTATGTCTAGTTTGCGTGACGTGCTTTGTCCCTGCATGGGTACGCGTTCCCAACACCACTTCAGTGTCCATGAAGCAGTGGTAGCAGCAGTTGGCACCGAGTGATGCCACGCAACGGCAGGCATCATCCCAAGCTTCAATAATTCCTCTATTTGCAAGAGAAGAAGCTCACGATACATTGATATTTTCCCACAGCTGCAGGTAGGGAATGTGCAAAGACCAGGAAGGAGGCAATAAACTAGAAAAAACAAAAACACGGACAGTGTGAGAGAGAATTGCTGACTAGAAGACACCCATGTAGCTTCTCAGTTGATAATAAAGTTTAATTTAAAAAGCACGAGACTTATACCGTATTTACATTTGTTTGATGATCTGAAAAATATATAAGAAATCAGGAAGGGGGCAAACACTTTTTCACACCATTGTGTTAAATGTTTCAGTAAACATAAGCAGAAATTCAGAATGATTCTAAAAAAATAATTCTAAAAAATGGTCAAATTGACCTGGAAATATCACAAAATGGCAAAAATTGGAGTCGCCCAATCACACCAGAGCAAGAACCGGCAGAGACAATCGATGTGGGAGGTCTAAAGGGACAGGGGCTCCCATCAATCCTAATCCTTGACCCGTCTCCTTTAATATAACGTAACATTGTAACATTTTGTTTTAAAAACTGCAGGGGACCCAAATCGTATTTTGAAAAAGCACCTTCAGTTCCCCGGTGGCCACTTTGAAGACGAGCTCCACGACAGAGCCGACGGCTAGGCGAGCTGCACTGGAGGAGTGGACTTCATTCCAGATAGTGTCACTGTCCACCTAACGCACACACACACGGTTTTATCCAGGTTCTTTTTCAAGCATGTTTCACATGGCGCCACTTACCCCCACACCACCACATGGTAGACGCACAAACATGGGAGTGATTGAACCTGGCCAACGGGAAAAACAAGGTTAGGTGGAGGGAACGGGCACCCTAGTCACCCTGCGTGTGTGTGTGTGCGTGTGGACTTACAATCAAGTTTCTGTCTGAGAGGATTGGTTCCATACAGCAAGACGTGGGCTTCAGAGTGAACCGTCTGCAGCTCCTCCAGAGTGGCCTTCCTCCCGCGGATGCACTGCGCACACACACGCAAATTGGATTGCGCGCCTTTGCAACTCGGAGTCGGGACAAAATGTCGAGATCCCACCTCGCACTGCGCACGGAGTCCCGTCTCCTGCAAGCGGGACCAAATGCTCTGGATGCGTCCCGCATGCTCTGGGTGGCTGTTGGTGTTGCCACACATGCACTGGTGCTTCTGCATGAGGGAATCATACACCAGGCCTTGGGGGGCAACACACATACCTTCATTAGCTTTTATTTCTTCAAGGAAGAGATTATATTAAGTAGAAACGGAGGCGGGGCTGACCAGTGGTGAAGCGTGGCTTGACGGGCGGATCAGCTGATGGGACACTGATGGAAAATGAGGAGGCCGAAGCGGGAGACGACTGGGCCCGGGAAAGAGGGCGGTGTCCTGGGAAGGAGATGGTCAGGCCGGCAGCCTCCATGGATGCCTGGTAGTTCCTCAGCTGGTGAATGCGTTGCTGTTCCAACAACAGCGCCTGCTGCTCAACACGTACAAAATGAACGGACGCGCACCGACCATCCGACATCTCGCTTCCCAGCCCACATCCATACCTGTCTAAAGAGAAGTTCCTGCTCCGCCTGCCTCTCTCGCTCTCGGTGCTGCTGCAGGGCCTCTTCCTCCAGCTCTTGGGGGTCGGGGGGCTCCTGCTTTATGGTGACCCCTGGCAGTAAAGCACCCACATCTTGGTGCTCTCTCAGCTCCTCCTCCGTTTCCTCGGGGTGGCTCTGGTGCTGTCGGCCCACGGGCGACTCGCTTGGTTTGGCTATCATCTGCAGGGAGGGGGGCACGCATTTTGGAGGGGTGTGAGAAAACAGCGGGATTTAGCAGATTTTTTGGAACATGCCAGACTGAATTCGGAGACGCATGCACACAAACGCCGACGCCCCTCCCTTCCGCCTCCGGAGCAGTCTTCTTTTAACAAGCCTAATTTGGATTAGGCAGGCGGAATGGCGTCTCTCTCATCTACAGCGTCTCAGCTCTAATTAAACGCTATTAGCCACTCGGGTAAAACGGATTTAGCTGAAGGCAACTCGCTCCGGGCCGTAGCAAAAGTTACAGGCTACACGTGCCTGAAAAGCCCTGGACTCCCTTGACTCAGAGACACCCCCCCCCCCTCCCCAAAAGAAAACCGGTACAGCCATCAGAGCGACGTCTGCTCGCCTCCAACCCGGCCATAAAAGGCAAACGCTTCCGCTCTGTTACCATGGCAGCCGTTACCTTGCAACCCGTAGCAATGGATGGACGCGGACCACTGACGCACACGCAACACGTGCTGGGCTCTGTGTGTTTAGCCCAAATCTGCCACCACCTACTCATCGGCAAAAAAAGGGAGGCGATGGAAGAAAAGTGAAAATGTAGGACTTTGCACACACACACACACGCACACACAAACCGCCTACACAAACAATATGGTGTCTTCTAGCTGTAATTTACTACCGTTTTATTTCAATTCTTATTTTACAGGATTTATTCAGCTTTTGCCTGCAATCGTTCATTTAGAGTAGTTATTGATGCATTATTATGTCTTTAAAATATATTTTTTTAACGTCACCATAAAATCTCTAATCTGATCAGAAACACTTCATGTATGCATGGTTGGATGCAGTATGTGAAATCTCATTATTGGATTTTCGGGTTGTAATCTCAATTTCCTGGTGTGTGGGATTAGAATTCATGTCATGTCAGGCTTTCACTTGTATATTATATTGTTTTGAACAGGGAGGTCCAAAGTGCAGCTGTTTTTTTGGGGGGTGCGGGGGGGCATGGACTATTGCAAAAAATATAATTTAACAAGAAAAAAAACTGCATAAAATAGAATAAAATTAGTATTAATTTGACAGGAACAAAGTCAAATATTTTAGGGGGGGAAAAAATTGTAAGCCAAGAAGAAAAAATGTCATTATTATTAATTATGCCAATAACACTGGTATTAGAAGGAAAAATCATTTTCAAATCATTATTTTAGTAGAATTAAGTAGAAATATTAAAGAAATAAATGTTTTTTTTAATAAATGGCAATATTATGAATAAAAATAGATTTGTAATTTTTGGAAAATTAGGTTGGGTGAAAACAGTTACAATATTATGGGTATGAAGCCAAAATACTATGAGAAGAAGAAAGTTGAAATAGTTATTAGAAGATTAAATAATAAAACATTAAAAAATAATAAAAGACAAGAGAAGGAAGGAAAAAAACAGCTGTAATTTTACAAAAATTACATCAAAGTATTACAAAAAAAGTTGCATTCTAACAAAAAACTTTATTCTTGTACTATTCTGCTGTTGTCTTTCACCAAACTTTATTTTTGTACATTTTCTTCTCATAATTATGACTTTGCTTCCATTATATTTCGACTTTATCTTCATAACACCACAACAACCTAATTGTCCAAAAATGACAATTTTATTCACTGTTTTGTTTTTCCTCATAACAAAATAATATTTTTACTTTAATATTTCAAATCTGTGGTACTAAAATGACCATTTTTCCTCATAAAATTATGAGTTTATTCACAGAAAATTGCAACGTTTATTCTCTTTAGAACACAACTTTGTTTCAGCTTAAGATTTTGACTTTATTCAGATTTTTTCTCATAATTATGACTTTATTCCCATAACAAGTTATCATGTATATAACTTGTATATAATTAACATATATTATTTTTTATTATTTTATTATATAATTTTAATTATTCATAATTACATTTTTAGAAATGTATGGCCCCCTGGGCCATACTTGGGACACCCCTGCTCTATCTAGTGCAACAGCAACAGGCATTCAGTCCTCTTCCCTACCTTGTTGAATTGGAGCTGCTGCTGCTGCTGGAACTGTTGCTTGTGCTTCTCCAGGAATTGTTGGTGTTGCTGCTGGACCACCAGCTGTTGCAGGGCCAGCGCCTGTGCATGGGCCTGGGCGGCGCTCCCCTGGGGCAGCGGCGCCGACTGAGTGCGTCCCAGAGGTCGGTGCTGCCTCTGCAGCTTGACCATGGAGGCTGCCGACGACATGGACAGGCCACTGACACCTTAGGTGCAGTCGCGGGAGAAAGGTGCGTTAGTTTAGGTAGTTTTGCTTTTGCTTTCCAGCCAAATTTCTCCCAGCATTCCTTTTTTTGTGAAGCTTTTCTTCCTATTCACAAACACAATGAGAGTGCAAATGACCAGCAGTTGACCCAAGATGAGAACAAGTAAAAAATCGTTCCGCTTCGACACATGAATTCGTGGAGTCAGACCGAATACGACTTAGCAGATGCATCTGTGAGCCAAATAAAACTACCATCTGTGCTGCCATACTGCGGCTCTTTTACAGCAAAGACACGCTGAAAAAAAAAGAGCATCTAAGTCATTTTCCGAGGGATTCTTCAGCACACACAAACAATATATCTGTGGGGAGAATGAGTTTCTACTCATTTGTTTCATGGATGTGATGTAAGATAATCCCTTTGTGTGACCGAACTGAGCAGTTATTAATCTCAGTTGCCCTGCAAAATTCTCTCCCAGCCCGGGGCTGGTGTGGTGGCCGTGCGTAAGTTCTTGTCCGCTCGGAAGTTCCTATGCAAGCGGATACAAAGATACGTCTTTGTGTGCATCGCTGGCCTTTCCCTGCTAATGCCGGCAAATAGCAGTGTGTGTTAGTCAGTGCCTGTCGGAAACAGAACATAACGTGTCCGTGTCTGTCGTATTTCGGTGCACATGCGGACAAAAAAGCAGCTCATCACTTCAGACTGATGAATGGACTTCTCTGTGAAAGGGCACAAAGTAGCTTCTCTAAGAATGCTACACTGCAGCCATTACAGTACTTTTTAATCTCCTTTAATTGACAGAGGGTGTAATTTCCTACCTGTCACCAGGGGGCTCTGTGCAGGATTCTGCTCCATGAGTACCATGTGCTGAAGCAGCGGACTGTGCGCGCCGTGGCCCCCGCCTGTACCCGCGGCCGCCTCGGCCAGGTAGGGTGTCAAGTGTCCACCGGAAAGGAAAGGAGGACTGAGGGATAGCGCTGGCTGCAGACCGCCGTCCTGCTGAGCGGACGTCACCTGCAAAAGTGCGGTTGTTCACACGCGGCACATGCGACAGATTCTGCTGGTGGCAAAGCGAGGTTCTCACATTGGATGCGGCGGTGGCGGTGGCCGTGGCAGGAAGGCCCAGGGTGATGTTTGGCAGAGATGGTGAAGTGTAGAGAGACAGCTGGTTGATGGAGCCCCGCTCAGCACTGCTGCACAGCCTCTGGCTCATTGATGGCTGAAAGCGCATTTACAAGCCCTCAGAGAAAGCAAAACATTTGTCACCTGGACTATAAATCATGACCATTCTACCAGCTAGAAGCTTAATAGCTAAAAGCAGCACCTTTAACTTTTTACACATCTCAAGGAAGCTAAAAACCATATGGAAGAAAATAGAGCATTATGCAAGGATGTTAGAGTTCTGCAGAATAACATCAAGACATTATTGGAAGACAATGCTGCCTTGCGTGCTGCCTTCAAGGAGGTTAAAAACGCCAAGGAAGTAAACAATGCATTATGCAACGACATCAATGCTCTACAGGATGATATCAGGACACTATTGAAGGATAATGCCGCCTGGCGCACCAGTCTGGAGGAAGAGAAAGAAGCAAAGGATAACATCACTGAGCAAATGAAAACTATAATAGGGGATCAGAATTCACGAATGAATGATGTGATCCTCACAGGGCTCAGAATTACACCCGGGTCAAAAGATAGGGAAGCTCATAACAGAGGAGAACCAGGTGGAATGAATGTTCCTTCAGCAAAGCAATAGATTGTCAGCTTCCAACAATCAAAGGAGGTGGATGTCGATATCAACACCATTGATACTTTCACCCACTGCATGGCAGAAACAACACTACACCTACATCATCAAGTTCACCAACAGGGAATTCAAAACCGCACTGCTGAAACAGAGGAAGAACTTGAAAGGCACAAACGTCTACTTAAATGAGCATCTGACAAAACGCAAAGCTGGCATTGCCAAGAATGAGAATGAGAAAGCACAAGACTTCAGGAAGCAGGGTTGGTGCTTTAAGTACTTTGTATCTTTACAAAGTACTTAAAGCACCAACAGAAAAATATACATCAAGCTACATGGAGGTCCAGGAGAAGCAGGAGTGCTGGTTGTCAAATATATCAATGATTTGGATACATACTAAACATCATATAATCATGACAACAAGGATAAAAGAGGATAAAACGCACAAAAACAGTAAGATACATTCAATAACACGAACATTGATATTAACGTCAAAAGGGAAGGCTCAACAACGTATTCAAATCAGGAACTAATGTACTTATATTTAATACACTCACAGTACAACACCAAGACATCAAGATGTTGATCCGGAAATCAACAGGGAAGAGGGAAGGAAAGAGGAGGAAAAAAAGGAAACTTTTTTTTTTAAAGTAAAAATATGATATATGAATGTATGTGTGCGTATGTAATATATATGTGTATGTATTTATGTATACATATGAATGTATGCATGTATATACACAGTATATCTGAGTATGTATTAGCAAATCATGTGAGAAGGGGGTAGGAATAAATAAGCTCTGCTTCTTCCTACTCCTTTTTGGACATGTAGAACTGAGGAATGTAACATGAATAATTCTTTGTAAAATGTGAGCATGTTCCAAACAACTTCAACCAAACCAGAACCAACACATGTTGTTATGTTACAGCGTTATTTTAAAATGTACTGTTTAAAAATCTTTCCATAGCTGGCGTCTCAAACGAGTCTGAGTGAGGCTGCGCAACATCAAGTGCAGTATTCCGTCCGGAATCACATTTTCAGCAACAAAGAGGAGACCGTCCTACTCAGGGTAAAGAAATAACGCCATACCATCATGGGTAGATAACACATACACAGGGCATCTACTTTTAAGTGAAACATTTTGGGGGTTTTGGAACCCCCCAAAAGGGGGAATATATTGATGAATAAATCTTTCTGAGAACTCCAACTGCAGAAAAGGTCAACTTGACCTGATAGCGGCCTTACAAAACCTGTTTTTGTAGATTTCTTTTATGTGAAATGTGTGCCAAAAAGCTCAGCTTCCGGTAAAAGGAAAAGATGTCCAGTTCTGGTAACCCACGTAATCGTTATCGTTTAGAACTCTATTCAACTGTGGCTCAGTAGATGAGCGGCAGCCCGTCTCCATCAAATGGCAATCTTCCACGGCAGCAGCAGCACCGTTAGTACACAGCAAGATGTTACACAGAAATGGTTTTCCACCTTTAAGGCACTCAAAGCACTTTGACACTGTTTCCGCATTTACCTACTGATGACACAGCATCAAGAGCAACAGGGAGTTCAGTATCTTGGCCAAGGATACTTCGACATGCTCACGGGAGGACGGAGTGCGTGTAACACGGCTAGATAAAAAGTAGCCTCCCAAAAAAAGTCACTCATCGCTGTCCTCGTACTCCTCATGAGAACTAAAAAGTTGTATTCTTCTCGCCGTCCTCTATATTGTTTACACGTTGTTGTGGCACAATTTTTGGATGATTTTCTGTTATACTGTATATATTTTTGATATGGCAGGCTTTGGCTAGAACAGCAGAGCAGATGAAGTAACCTCTATCACGTTCCCCAAAAAACGCCCTTTGCTGCATCAGATTCTTCCGTATAGTCGTCCCTCGCTACGCCACAGTTCAAACGTCATTCCCTCACTCCATCGTTTTTCCTACAAATTAATGAATGAATAAATGATTGCTGTTTCGTGGTTGACAATGGCCTATTATTAGTAAAAAATACTGAACAACAGCTCACATGTAGTATTGGCTAGTGTTGCACTGATGATTACTGGTTTGATTGCACTGCCTGGAGTCAGCCAGTCAGAGTGAAAACAAGTTCTCCTCCTATTTTGTGTGGAAGTGGTAGGTTTTTGGCGTCTCGCTTTGTCCTTCGTTCCCACTCAGTTTGGAAGCCTTTCTTAAAGTTAGAATCAATTAATTGGAGGCTAACTAGTTAGCTCGGTAGCTTGCTAATGCTTAAAGCGACGGCCATCTCTTTCTGCGCATAGGTGTAGTGCAATGTTGTGTAAACAAAGATAGCAATAGTCGTAGTAATAGTAGTGCCACAGTGTCTATTATTGCCAGACTGGCTGCCCTGTGTAGTAATAAAGTGACAATCAAGCATGGATGATTATATAGGCTGACATCTGTTTTTTTGTTTTTTTTAATGCCATGCAATCGACCCATGGTACGTTATAGATGCTACAACAACAACGAACTTTCCCTGTGCTAATGTGTGAGTTATCATCTTATTATCACTTATGTCTACTATAATAGGTAATACAAGTATAAAGGTGACTATAGGGGTGTTATTTCACGTCTACAGGGCTCTAATAATGGTAACAAATATTTTTAGAAGGTCATAACCACCAAAATATTCCATTAAATTTGTTCTACTAAATATATTCTGTGAATCATACAATATGGGGTTTCATGCCAAACATCATGGTCTGGTCTGCCAGAGCATGGAGCTGTAAGAAGCCCGATCCTGTCCATCTACCTCATGCTACGTTTCAACGTGTTACCTCAGTGCTGTTGGAGACTGACACAGTGATGCCGTTTTCGTTGGGGATGTTGTTGGAACTGTTGTTTGGGGAGCTTGGGCCCGAGCCCGGGGCGCTGCTACACACGGAATCTGCATCAAACACACACATGCAACACTTGGAATGCGTCCAGTAACCTGAAATATATCACGCATCCTGCTAAAGTAAAGTGTCACGGAAACCCTGAAAAGCCGCTATACCTGCTATGTCCAGGGAGCGCTTTTTCGCAGAGGTGATGGGACTGTCTCGACGGCGAAGGAGTGGACTGCTCCTGCGCTCGCTGACCTTCTGCTTCAGTCTGGAGCGCAGCTTTAAGTTGGGTTCCGAGGCTAAAAGGAGATTTTTTTAAAGAATTTCAGTTACTAAAAAGTACATCAGTACTGTACTGGTTGCTTGATTGCTTATAAACAAAATTAATAATGGTCTCATACTGGGGTGTCCAAACTTTGTCCAGCAACGGCCACGTACAGGAAAATGAAAGAATGCAAGAACCACTTTGATATTTTGTAAAGCAACACATGCTTAGAAGTTACTCATATCTAAAGAAAAAGCCTGAATCTCAGGTTTGTGATATAGTTGGAAAAAGCATACTATTTGTGCAAACTTTGAATTTTGATCCTTTACTTCCATTTTTGCTGTTGTTTTATTTCCCAAATATTTTTTCCCTTCTCAAATAATCTTTTTTTGTAATATTTTGACTTTATGCCCATAATATTTGGACTTTATTCCTACATTGTAACTTTTTTCCTCGACCTAATTTTCCAAAACGTACAATTTTACTTTGTTTTGTCTGATTATCATAATATTACAACACAATTTTTCTTTATTATTTCAACTCTCTGCTAGTAAGGGGACATTATTTCTGTCATAATATTATCAGTTTATTTTTGTAAAATTGCGACTTCTTTTTCTTGATACAGTATGACTTTTTTCTCGTATTACTGTATTTTGACTTTATTTTTGTAACATTACAGCTGTTTTTTGCTTTAAAAAAATCCATTCCTTTACATTTTCTTCTTGTCTTTATTTTAGTCCCATGATATTTGACTTTATTGTTGTAATATAACTGTTCCCTCAATTTAATAATTTTTTTTCTCCAGAATATTTTTTTTCTCTTTGTTGTTTTGTTTTTTTCTCATAATGTTACAACTTAAAAACACTTTTCTTATTTACCATTTAAATGTTACACATAATATCAAGATGTTATTCTCATTAACTTACAACTTTTTTCTCTTAATATTTTGACTTTATTCTTGTAAAATTTCAGCAGTTTATTTCTTTTAAAAAATCAATTCCTGTAAATTTTCTCCTTATAATATAAATTATTTTATTCTGATGATAGTTCAACATTGTTCCCGTCATATAACTTTTGCAAAAATTATAACTTATAACTCGTAAAATTATTGCTGTTTTGCCTTTTTCTGCTTTCCATTCTTGTAAATTTTCTTCTCAAAATGATGACTTTATTCCTATGATCTTCCTATGACTTTCCCCACAAATATTCCTAAAATTACAACTTTGTTTTTTTGGTTGGTCCTCATAATACAATATTACAACTTAAATGATACCTTTCTTCTTTAATACTGAATTTTTCCTCATAAATGATTTCCTTTACTATTTTGCCTTCAGTCTTGGTAAATTACTGCTGAATTTTTCAAGTTTGTCATTTTTCTTTTAGTATTTTTGTCAAATGAAATTTTCAGAATGTAAAAAAAACAGACACGGGCCACAAATGGCGCCCGGCCCACACTTTGGATTCCAGCCGTAGATGTTGGCCCACTACAGAGGATATATTGATAAAAAAAAAAAAGCATGCCATTATGAAACCTGTTCTCTTGTTAAATTATACTTTATAATGTGCCGCGGATCAAAAAAAAAAAAAAAAAACACCCGCGGGCCACACTGTGGACCGCCCCTGAGCTAAAAGAGCTCCTGCACCCAACTCTGTACCTTTAGAACCCACTCCCAGTGTGTGGATGCTTTCAAAAGACTCTTCAAAAAGGCATGTTTTGAATACTTTCAATGTTTATAAAACAATCATTCAAAGTGTCTTTTAGTGTATTTTCATCATTGTATGTTAAAATATAAAGTGCATCAGCAATAAAATGTATTACTCTTAATACTGTTTAAAAAAAAGTGCAGCAAAACAGAAAAGACGCTAACAAAAACAAATTAGTCTGCTACTACATTGCTCAGGTCTTACGTCACGCGTGGTGTAATCTGTTCAGGACGCGTTCACTTGGTCGGATAAAAATACACGTGGAAAACGGCGTGAACGATGAGGTGTGAAGCTGCAAAGTGGGACCAAACGGCCGCTAAACAAGTGTTGATGATGATTTATGAAGCTCATTAACCCCGAGGCATGATTAGAAAAAAAATATGTGCAAAAAATATTTATAGTCACGCCTCTCTGCTTCCTGCTTTGAAGTTTGCGGCGTCGCTCTTTCACGTGTTTTAAAAAATATATTCATGAATAAATCACACTGTTTTGTGTTGAATACTGCCTATTATCAGTCAAAAAATGCATATTCAAGCAAATTGTACTTATTGTTTGCCTAAATTAGGTATTGACAATCATAAAAATGGCAAAATGAACTAAAATATAAGGCATTCAGAAGACGCATTCAAAAACGTGATATAGGTAGTATTCTACATTGGTCACTAGGTGTCAGTAATGTTTGGTGAGGCACACAAGCACCGGACTTGATCTTCAGAACAGCAGGCTTTTATTACAGTAATACCTCGTTTATGGGGATTAGATTAATTGGGCCCAGCCCCGAGTGAATTTACAGCAAATAAATTCCTTATTTGTAAATCAAATATTTTTGTAGTTAGAGCATAGACAACTCATTTACGGCCTTCAACATAAATTTTTTGATATTATTAGAGCCTTCTAGACATGAAATAACACCACTATTGTCACCTTTAGTAGATATAATCAGTAAAAATAAGACATTTACTACATAAATAAGGCTTGTGCTCGTGTGTGGACAGGAAGTGACGTTTGGGATTCCGGCCACAACAGTTGCTTGTGTTGATAATAATGATTATTATTATTATACTATTATTTTGCCTGTTGTGAGATAGAAACATCTAGTGGCAGTTCATCAACATTTTGTTGACGTTGCTCAAACGTCATGCTTGAAAATGCTTAGTTAAGGCCAATAATATGTAAAAATTGCTTAATTTTGCATTTTGTTGACAAAGAATAGGCCGACTAATAACAGCAATAATTAATGACCTGATTTGCAACTGGATCTCACAATGATACCTAAGACGAGGCCGTAACCCGCTGTGGTCGTAACCCACGCCAAGCTAAAACTCAACTCTGAACTTCCAGTACGCCCCCAGACCCACTCAGCTAACCAGAACACATTTACAGCAACACACACGAGCACAAGTCTTATTCACTTATTAAACTGCTTATTTCTATAGTTACTATGTCTACAATACTGGTTAATACAGGTCTACTGTAAAGGTGTCACACAGTGATTGAGTGGGTAGCATGTTGGCGTCACATTCAGGAGATCAGAAGTCGAATCTCCGTTGGGCATCTCGGTGTGGAGTTTGCATGTTCTCCCCGTGCATGCGTGCGGGTACTCCGGTTTCCTCCCACATTCCAGAAACATGCATATTAGGTTAATTGGTGACTCTAAATTGTCCATTGGTGTGATTATGAGTGTGAATGGTTATATGTCTGCCCTTTGGTTGACTGGCGACCAGTCCAAGGTGTACCCTGCCCAGAGTCAGCTGGGATAAGCTCCAGCATACCCGCGACCCTAATGAGGATAAGCGGTATAGAAAATGGATGGATGGAGGTCTAAACGTGACTACAGGGGTGATGTTAAAAATCGTATGAAGAAGGTTGTAAACAGGAATTCTGTGCTCTAACTACAATAATATTTGCTTTGTAAACAAGAAATCCTACTTTGCGGAAATCACGGTCGGGTCTGGGACCAATTAGGCATGACAAAGGAGCGATTACGGTAGCGTTGCACTCAAAATGATTCAACTCTCTTTGTAGGTTTTTAAACTTGCAGTAGTTTTAAATAAACCAACATACAAGTTGTCACTAGTTGTTTTTTTTAGTATTAACTGGCCACCTTTTCAAAGTTTGCACATTTTGAGGGATCCAATTAACTTTGAATCCTTCACCTTAAAGCTGTGTTTAATTTAGTTTGAGTTCCGCAGCACACTCTCCCGCTTCTGTTTCATTTCATTTTATTGAATATGCCATCGTCTGTGCTGGCAGGGTGGAATGTTTGCTTAGCGGGCCCGTGTCAGCCCTGGTGTTGAGTGCCAGCAGCACCATTGCTGCGACTCACGCTGGCCGCGGCCAACTGCACGGCAAATAAAGTGAATAATTGCAGTGTGAGACGGCCGCTGCTGCGTGGATACACCACTTCAACTTCAGACGGAAACACACACTGGAGCTTTGAGGATCTCAGAGCGCGAGTGGGCATGTGGCTCACCTGTTTTCCGGAGCGGAAAGTCATCGCGGGGATTGTAGACGCCCAGCACGGGGTGGTTATAGGTGGACATCCCAGTCTGCGGAGGTGAGCTCTGGTCCAGAGAGCTGTGCTGAGTTTTTCTATGACAGCAAACCAAAAGCACTCATGAGCACCGGAGACTTTGACTGATGGATTTGGATCATGCGGGCAGCGGGTGGGCGGTGGAGAAGAAAACGGCTAAACGAGCACACCTGCAGAGACGCTACAATAAGGACGTACGTCAAAGTTAAGAGCCCATATCATCAGGTTCCAATAACCTGCTCTCACATGTCTATGCATCTGTTTGTTCACACTTTTGTTTGGGAGCCCACCAGCAAACACGGAGGCAGGATAGGAAGCAGGATAGGAAGCAACTGCCAATTTCCAGGACAGTGTTGATGTCATTTTATATCACAGATTGCATTGGCTTTACTGACCTCAAACAAGTGATGGCTACTCACCTGTACCAGTAGGGGGCATCGTTGGGGGGACCACCCTGGTTGAGGCTGCGCTGGGCCAGCGCCTTTTTCTTGTTTAGGACAAACTCCTGGAGACGCATCTTAACCTCAGTACTCGCCACAGCACCTGAGGAGCCAAAACAGGCCATTAAACAACTTGGGGGAAACCTTCACGCAGTTAAACGCCAAGGTAAAATCCATGTTTATTCATTGGGGTTGGTTCCTGTTAGCTAGCTGTGTGTGCATGGCTTGTTTTGTTGCTTTGGAAGCAAAAAGAAAAATAAACTGTGCAAATGAAGTGTTAAAGCAACCCACCTCTCAATCCCAAACATGCATAAGCAACACAAATGGTGTCACCGCAATCTCTCAAGGACTCCTGTCCGCTTACAACAGCCAGCAGTACCATGTGGATGAACCTCGTGATGACCGCATACAGTATGTATCCTATGCTTTCCTACATATAATGTATGGAAGTACCATAACGTGCCTTTTTACTGAGAAAGAACCAAAGCAGTACATGTCTTGTTGATAAAACAAGCCAAGCTTACTCTGTACAAAAGACATGCATTGGTGCGGGAAAGTGTTTATTTTTTAATTTGCAGAATTGTTGTCATTCAGCCACATTGGAGGCTTTTCCAGCATGAAGAGCCTTTTTAAGTTCATGCCACAGCATCTCAACAGGATTCAGGTCAGTCTCCAAAGTCTTCATTTAGTTTTTCTTCAGCCATTCGGAGGTGGACTTGCTGGTGTGTTTTGGATCATTGTCCTGCTACAGAACCCAAGTTGGTTACAGCTTGAGGTCACCAACAGATGACCGGACATTCTCCTTCAGGATTTTTTGGTAGACAGCAGAATTCATGCTTCAGTTTATGACGGCAAGTCTTCCAGGTCCTGAAGCAGCAAAACAGCCCCAGACCGTCACACTACCACCACCATATTTTACTCTTGTTATGATGCTCTTTTTCTGAAATGCGGTGTTACTTTTACGCCAGATATAACGGGACACACAACTTCCAAAAAGTTTAACTTGTGTCTCGTCAGACAGCGAGTATTTTCGCAAAGGTCTTGGGGATCATCAGGATGTTTTCTGGCAAAATTGAGACGAGCCTTAATGTTGTTTTTGTTCAGCAGTGGTTTTGGTCTTGGAACCCTGCCATGCAGGCCGTTTTTGCTCTGTGTCTTTCCCATGGTGGAGTCATGAACACTGACCCTAACTGAGGCAAGTGAGGCCTGCAGTTCTTTGGATGTTGTTGCGGGGTATTTTGTGACCTCTTGGATGAGTCGTTGCTGCGCTCTTGTGGTAATTTTGGTTGGCCGACCGCTCCTGGGAAGGATCACCACTGTTCCATCTTTTCAACATTTGTGGATAATGGCTCTCATTGTGGTTTGCTGAAGTCCCAACGCTTTAGAAATTGACTAATTGATCTCAATTAGTTTTGTTCTTATTTGTTCCTGAATTTATTTGGATCTTGGCCTCATGTCTTGCTTTTGAAGTGTACTTCACTTTGCCAGGCAGGTCCGATTAAAGTGATTTCTAGATTGAGAACAGGTGTGGCAATAATCAGGCCCGGGTGTGGCTAGGGAAATTTGTTGTAACAAACCACAGTTATGTTTATAGTTCAATGTGTTTGATGATCTGAAAGATTTGAGTGTGACAAACATGAACAAAGAGAAATCAGGAAGGATGCAAACACTTCTTAATACCACTGCAAAATGTATTCCTTCCCAAAGCAAGGCTACTTACTCTCTTGTCCCCTCTCCTTGTTCTTCAGCAGCTGCAGCTTCTGCTCACGCTGCTGCTTCTCCAGCTCCTGCTCCAGACGGTGGTTCTCCATTTTCCTCTGATGCTCCAGAAGCTCCTGTTGGTGCTTGATGGCCAGCAGCTCCTGTTGCTGCTGCAGGAACAAAAAAAAAAACACAACCAAATTAACAATGACCCAATAAAAGACGGCATGAGTCCAAACACGTTGCAAACCTTGGAATACGTTTTGTCCACACATACCAACGTCGTTATGGTTTATTTCGGACATTTTAGAAGGACGAAATACAAATTAAAAAGGTAAGCTTAAAAACACAATTAAAATGTAATAAAAGTAATAAAATAAGGAAAAATTGTGTTTTTATTTATTATATTTAATTATTATATAATTAATTTCATAAGAAATACAAGCACAAATTAGAATAAAATAAATCATATGTTAAAAAAAAAATCTACTGTATATTTCATTAAAGTATGTATTATTAATAATATGTTATATAAATATATAAAAATGTTATATTTTTTATGAATACAATACAATTATACAATTCAATTGTTAGTAAAATTTATTACTATTATTATTAATTATTTAAATAATTTCTATATCAATAATAAATATATACATATTTATATGTGTTTTTTATCAATACAAAAAATTATACAATTAAATTCATTCATTCATTCATCATTTCCTATACCCCTTATCCTCATTAGGGTCGCAGGTATGCTGGAGCCTATCCCAGCTGACTTTGGGCAGGAGGCGGGGTACACCCTGGACTGGTCGCCAGTCAATCGCAGGGCACATGTAGACAAACAAAAACATACAACCAGTCACACTCACATTCATACCTATGGACAATTTAGAGTGGCCAATGAAGCTAACATGCATGTTTTTGGAATGTGGGAGGAAACCGGAGTACCCGGAGAAAACCCACGCACGCACGGGGAAAACATGCAAACTCCACGCAGAGCTGCCCAACGGAGATTCGAACCCAGAACCTCCTGACCAACATGCTACCCATTCAGTCACCGTGCGGCCTACAATTAAATTGTTAATAATAAATAGAAATAAATATGTTGGAATAAACGGAGACAGTAAGTAAGACAGAAAAGAAGATATAGAATGTAGGGTACTTGAGTGAGTGCATTACTTGAAAAACAACCACACTGCACATCTGGTGTCTTTTAGTTGTCACGCAAAATCATTACGTCTGGCAGCCGTACCAACCATTTAGAAAAGCATAAAAACCTCTGGCCACAAGACGCGAAGAGCTGCAAATGGGTTCCAAGGAACTTGGAATTTACTGTGGATACAAGCGTCACTTACACCAGTCATCAATTGACGCCTCCGGGGCTACATGTGAGGGCTCATAAGAAAAGCGAATGGCCCACGGGAGCACATGGGAGGCTTTCTACCAGCCCAGGACTTTTTTTCAGCATCTCCCTCTGCAAACGAGGCACACTGCGCATGTGTGTAACCATGTGTTTGCAGACATTTGAGAGCAAGTGTATGCTTTAATGGCTCACTGCCGGTGTGTGTGTGCGTGCGCGTGTGTGTGTGTGTACACAGGAGCTGTGAATGGGGCTGATTGAGGCCGGGCCTCCCTGGCAGTGCAATGCGTCACTGGCTTCCACCCGAGTGATCCTGCAGCCCTACCACAGGCTGAAGGACCCTCAACAACATTGCCCGTCGCTTAAAAAAAAAAAAGAAGCAAGGAGGGTAGGCAGCAGGTGAGGAAAGGATGGGCGGAAGAAAAAGAAAGGTAAAAGTCGGGAAAGTGAATGAGAAGAAAATGGCAAACTTGAAAAGAAATGAATGAATCAGAGGAAGAAGAGAAGGGAAGTAAGGAGGCAGGAAGAGAGAGGGAAGAAGACTCCCTAAATCATCTAATCTCCTGCCTCGCAATCCATTTTCAGTCATTTGCTCCTATCGTAAGGAGCCCATTACAAGTGTGCTTTTGTCAAACGAGCTCAGGAATAGTTTGAATACATCTGAGCCCCACGGGAGAGCGGCAGCGGGCGTGGGCGTGCCGACACAGAGCCGCTTTCCTGTCCGATGAGCTTGACGTCTGCCATGCAGAGCGCCACCGTGCACACGAGCACCGCTCATGTCAAGTCTCGCCTTCAATTTTCGGCATCTTAAAAGAAATGTACTTCAGTATAATAGCCCTGTTAGGTTACGCAACAGATTTTCCATCCCTGTTTCAGTAAATGAAGCCAAAGTGACTTGTTGTTCTCTTCTGCTGAAGCAAAGTAAGTTAAAGAGGCAATTTGCAGCTGGTAAATAATGATGATTTACCTTTATGTGTTCCTGGAGCTGGGCCTCGTGCTGGCGGGAAAGCTGCTCGTGCTGCCGCTGGAACTCGGCGATGAGGATCTGCCTCTGGATCTGCTGCTTCTGCTTCAGGTTCAGCAACTCCTGCTGCAGCTGCTGCTCGCGCACAGGAGCGGAGACCACGCCCCCACCGGCCTGGATCGTTCCCCCTAGTGGGGACTGCTGGCAGGGAGGAGACAGTGGGGACACCTGCTGCTGGTGCTGCTGGTCCACGCGCAGATCCATGGGGATGGCGGCTGGAGGGAGGCGCAGGGGCAGTGCTGAGTTGATGTCCACTGTTGGGGCCGAGAGAAAGAGCGTGGTGAGATTCACCGTACATCATTTTGCATCAATAGCAGAACATTTTGTGCATGTCACACAGACACATTCATTACCGGCACATCTCGTGGTCTTTTTCTGTCATTTGTGAAAGTGGAACTGATCATGTATCTTCCTTTTCTACAAATGATCACATCTATTCATTATCTTTGCATGCTTTGAGCGCCACAAACACTCCTGTACATTTCAATAGCAACAACTCAAGTGTCAGGACAGGATGTGGGTGATATAAAACCTGACCCTCCGACCCTGGGGTGTCTTCCATCGAGAGCGACATAGTCAAAAATTAAAGGATGCAAGGGCCACTTTGATATTTTTGTCAAGCAACAGCATGTAGATATTGTATGCTGAGAAGTTATATACGGACCGGAGCAGGAGGGGATAAAGAAGGAAAGAAAAGAAGACAGATGGGGGAGAGCGGGGAGAAGAGGGGGACAAAACATAGAGAGACAACAACACCAGCAACAGCAATTGCAAGACAATACGAGACAAATCAGACTACATCATCAAATTCCTATGAAGGTCTTAAAGACCTTAATGGAAATAACAAAATAATGTAATAATAATATCAGTCATAGTGATAATACTGACTATATTGAAATAGTCATACTTATTTATAGTACTGGTAGCAATGTCAATAAATACGTGAAAAAGCGTATTTTTAATATGAACGTCAGTGTGTGCTTTTCCCTCTCATTCAGCCTCCAATGTGGCTGAATGACAACAATTCTGCAAAGATGAGTGGCCCAACATTCTGTAAGAGACTTAACAGCTAGTTATCACAAACGCTTGATTGCAGTTGTTGCTGCTAAAGGTGACCCAACCACTTATTAGCTTTAGACTAAAACCACTTTTTCACACAGGTAGCTTTGGATTTTTTCTCCCTGAACAATAAAAAAGCTTTACTTAAAATCTCAATTTTATGTTCAGTTGTGTTGTCATTGACTAATATGTTTATTTAAATGTAAGTTTAGTGATCTGAAACATGCAAGTGTGACAAATGTGCAAAAAAAAAAAAAATCACACCACTCTATCTTTTGTGCAAAATTCAGAAACATCTAAACAAACGATAAATGTGTCCGTTTTCCTGAATATTTTGCACATCCTTGAAACATGAGGCGAGCGGAAGCAAGGAAGCGCCGAGCAGCGGGAGAGCAACAGGTTTGAAAATCAAAGAGAAGTGATTGTCTAAATCCATCTGCGCGTCTGACATTGATCCAAAGAGGCTCCTTCATGTTTGCCTCGCTTGATGCAACAAGTGCATCTGAGCAGGATCAAATCAGAGTTGCTTGGAACATATTTAAAAATCAGCTGCCTGCCGGGAGATACGGGGTTGAAAGCTACAAAAGACCCTGTGGGCTAAAGAAATGCATTAAAAAGGATTCTTGGTTTTTTTTTAATCTCTCATATGCAACAATTCTGGGTAGGTTTTGTTAATAGAACCTAATCATGACTGTTGCAGATGGTAGGTTTCTTCTGCAGCACCAAACACTCCTGAGGCCTGGCTACTTTTGACCCCGTTCGTGCTGGTGTGAACGTGTGGTAGCACAAATCCGTGCAAAGTTTCCAGCCCCCCACTTTGATCTAAATAAATAAGCGTTGACGTGCTACTTTGCTGATGCATAGACGAAAGCCAGAGACACAAAGGCTGCATAATGAACAGGCAAACACACAATCAGACAATTTCCCTGCCTACTGCGTGTGCTTTGACGCAACAGGTAAGGTGTGTGAGAAGAAGGTAGTGTCCCTTGAGGTCTTTGCTGACAAAACACAAACACACACGCACTCCTATTCGCTTACATCCGCACATCTCGGTGCTCCTCCTAAATTTACGAATCTGACTCATGTGTTCCCGGTTATTCAATTAAACGCAGCCGTGTTCTAGCTTCACGAGGCCGGGATGGCAGGAGGGTGACGCATCCCCGCTTTTTCCAAGAGATGACTGAATGTAGAGATGAAGACATAGTACGATTATTTACCTTTTTACCCTCTCTGTGATGTTGCTTTGTACGGGGAGCCAATTAACGTCAGCCCCAGTCTTGGCTAACGCAGAGCCGTAACTCACACACACCCACTTACTGTACAAAATGTTCCTCTACGGGTGTCGGGTCCTTGACACAAGCAAAGGCATTCACGTGCTTTCCAAAGAGGCGACAAAAGGTTCACGTCGCACCACAACAAGGAGACGCTATTACCCCTCGGCGCTCCCTGCTTCACAGAGAACTCCTTTCCCTGCTTGTCGGGCCACCGCTTTTTATTCCAGCTCTCTCTCCCGGTCGTCCCTTTCCCCTCATTTACCCGGCATGGACGTCACAGGGTAGTCGGTTTATTATGCAGATCGTTTTTTACCCCTTCCAGGAACTAAATCACTTTCTCTCGCATGGGCACCCTCTCACATAAACGCACACATTCTGTGTCTGTCCCTGAGCATTGTTTCTACAGCCAAAGAATACAAGGTGCAATCACATATATCAAGGCCTCAGAGTCATCGCCCTCTCCTCTTTTTTTTTTTTCCTCCTAGCGTGACATTTTCTTGCCTTTGTCGGATAAATAGACGGACAAAATGGTGTCACTTTGAGACATGGAAGGACTCGTAACGCAAGGAGATATATTTCCACACGAGGAGACCTTCACGTCGTTAATAATTTGACCTACCTTTTTTTTTTTTACTTTTCAGTGCCACCCGACGCCTAAATCTCTTCAGATAGCTGGAATATTTTTGTAGTTACAACATAAAAAACCGGTTTATGACTTTCTAAATAAATTTTTGACCATTATTAGAGGCATCTAAACACCCCTACAGTCACCTTTACACTCATACTACCCAATATTGTAGCTAAAATTAGGGAAAATAAGTCATGAAGACATAAAATAAGACTTGTTTGTTTCAATACATGTCTTTCAGACGTGTGGACAGGAAGTGAAGTCAACGATCCAGAGTTGAGTTTTGGTATCTCCTGTTATGATGATGATGATGACTATTATTATTACGTTATCATAGTACTTGTTGTGAGATATATAATGATAAAATAACAAAAGCCTGTCGTTGGCGGGCAAGTCTGGTGCGTGTCGCTAGTGACACCTAGTGGCCAGTGTAGGCTACAGTTTGTCAATGTCTTGCATTGCCTTTAAGTGCATTTGGAGTTTAGTTCATTTAAAACACTTTGATACTCGAAAATGCGTAATTTAGGCCAAGAATAGGTAAGATTTGCTTGAATATGCATTCATTTATTCATTCATTTTCTATACCCTTTATCCTCATTAGGGTCGCGGGTATGCTGGAGCCTATCCCAGCTGGCTTTGGGCGAGAGGCCGGGTGCACCCAGGACTGGTCGCCAGTCAATCCCAGGGCAGCTTGAATATGCATTTTTTGATTAATAACAGGCCGTAGTCAACCGCAACACAGCAATCATTTATAACTTATTACATTTTTGAAAAACCGCGATGGAGCGAGAGACAAGGGTACAGTGGAACTTCGTTTTTTTGTCATTAATCCCTTCCAAAAGGTCAGACAAAAACCAAATCAATTTCCCCCCATCGGAAATAATGTCGATCCAATGAATCTGTTCCAACACAAAACACATTCTACAGGCAATAACTACAGTTTAACATGCAGAAAACAATGTGAAATACATCCTAATGACGAACGACCATTTAACATCACAGCAGTTTCATTCTAATCCATTAGCCTTAAATTGAAAGAGTGGACTCTTTCAACTTTATGTGTCCCCCGTTAACCATGCCCCTTTGCAACCTGTGTTAACATTTCCTACCTCTACATTTTTTACAGACCCTACCTTCCTGCGACTTTGTTCTAGAATTGAATAATATTTATTGCCATTTTTTAAGTAAAGGTTCTTGCACTTGCAACCTTTTTTTGCTTAAAAACAAAAAAAGCACAGATTTCTCTAGCACTTCACAACTTCTTGTGCTCATTATGAGAAAGGAAGGAGACAGATTGGAGTTGTTCATCGTTCTATGGACAAATAAACCACACGCACAAAAAAGATGATTAAAGGATTCTGTCTATAGTGTCCCAACTCTAAAAGAACCACTACTCATTCTTCACAGAAACCAAATGGTTTTTTCGGGTACTTGATTCCACAGATTATTTCATTATGCAAGCTATTTAGCCATATAGAAACAATTTTAGCAATACTTTTCGTGGACACCCGAGGCTCCACTGTAAAGTTATTGCAGGATATTTTGCACCTCATCCCAATCCCGTTCCAGAGCATTCCATCCTTACACCCACGTTCGGGTCTGCCATTTCTCTGCTACAAATCATTCTGTTTAAGGCCCCTCAGGCACACTGCACAACTCTTCAGGCTCCAATCTATTTATACCAGAGAATGCAAAAAGGCTGGCATCCTTGATTTGAGATTCTGAGCGTATATCCCACGGTCTGACCACCAGAGCTTCATGCTCATTAGGCGTAACAGATGCCACGCTGGGCCTTGCAGAGCGGTTCAGCCTCAGTAATATGCAGCAGACATATTTCCCTTTAACGACTCATAGAGATGACAAAGAGGAGAAGATAGAGCCAAACTTTAATTAACTACAAATTCAAATATGCATATAGTATAAGCCATTAAGACCACCAGTCCACTTGTGAATGTAGTCCTCTACAAGGTGTCAGTTATTGTTTGAGGGCGAGGCTTTTGTTGCAGGTTTACAACATAACAGGCAACAATAATAACAAAATAATCTCCGCTCCTTGCTGTTTTTGCCATAAAAGGTAACGCTTATGTCATTTGTAATGATATCACATTGTTGTCTGTGTTTAAAATCTGTATTTTGTAAATATTTTTGGGTGTCTGCAATGGATTAATAAGATTTAAGAATGACTTCCTGCGTCCTCTCACCTTTCGTCTGACATTTTGGAACAACTGCATATAGGATTTAGCCGCAGATGAAATAAGAAGAAAAAGTAACATTTATTTGAGGGACTGATTGACTATGCCCGCCAGCTGACTCCACCAAAGCAAGGAGATGGGAAAACCTCAACTCGGTCATAAACTGTCAGCAGAGTCGGATTGGAATCGCGTCACAATCACAATCTGCCAAAAGCGAATTTAAAATTGCCACCAGCTTGACAGTCCAGAAAGCACCACCAAAGAATCTTGCTGTCTGACTTGGATAGGACCAGGTCACAGAGACTGTCATCCCACGGAAACTTATCTTAGCTTCCAAGATGACAGATTATGGGAATGTTTAAAGCGGTGACTCCCGTGAATTTCAATATTTAATTAGTGTCGCTGACGACAGGCAGAAGAATACCCTTGACAGCACGCAGGGAGCAGTAAAAGCCTCTGCGAGGTTTGGCACAATACAGAGATGATTCGTCTTGGAAGCAACAAGCTGAGTGACGTCTGACTTCTTGATGCTCAGCTATGATGCAGAAATGTAAAGGCTAGCAAAGTGAGTAAAGCGCTCAATTGAAAATCTGGTGTCGAGTGTGAGCTTGGCCATTGTGAGATCAGGAAATGCATAAACAACATGCGTCCTCTCATTTGCATCAATGAAATATGAACGCAGAAGCAAATCTTGTTTTTACTATTTTGAGACCAGTTTAACCCAACCAGGCGGTTCCATTCACAATAATGCCAGAAGCAGCCGTGAGACTTCACATTTCAAATGAATCATATGTTATAAAGCATAACTATGAATGCAAAGCTGCACGGGATGCGGTTGATCATACAAACACACACGCAACAAAAACATGCATGGGTGTCCAACCTGTTGGGATGTGGTTGAGCGCCGACGTCTTCAGAACCTCCAGTGGTTGTTCCTTTCCCAGGATCCCCTCTGTGGGAGACAGAGAACACTCCGCTTCAAATATGGTCCGCAACATTGAGACGTGCTTGCGGCAACAGCCCTGCTAATCAGGCGGTTCAGTCCAAGCGAGCTGGCTTTAAGTCATCGGCTTGGCAGCGAGTGCGTGTTCCCGTGCCGCTACCACTGCCCGAGCATCTGGCTGTGACACGAAGAATTTTCAGAGGTGCCCGAAAACATGCTTGGATGTGAGGGATGGCGCGGGAAAGAGCAGCCTGCATCGCAGAGAGATCCGCGTGCGAATGGAGGGATGTTGGGGCTCGACTGATACTGCCTGTGCTCAGCATAGCAAACGTGGTTGGCAGCGGCAAAGAGGGATGGGGGGGATGGCGGCAGGGGAGGGGGGCGTTGGAGGTAAAAATAGCTCACCCTTTTGTGTATAGCAGCACATGCGGAGCACGCACACACACACACACACACACACACACATGCAGACACAAAGACACACTGCTGCTAGTGCACTCCTCTTCATGTGTGTGTGTGTGCGTGTGTGTGTGCGTGCGTGTGTAGGCTGTAATTATAGTGGCAACATGAAAAGGCTTTTGTAGCTGCTGAGCCCTGGGAAGACATGGCTATAAAAAGCAGAGCGACAGAGAACGATGAAGGAGAAGAAGGCGGAGGCGGCGTAGGGGGGAGACGGGGAACACAAGAGGTAAGCGGGAGGATGGGGAGAGGGAAGGATGGAAGAAAAACACGAAAGGGGTGTAAACAGGGAGGAGAGAACGGGACTGGGTACAAGCTTTCATAAAAAAAACACGTGTGTGTGCATGTATTTTACATATAATATAAATTTTGTGTATATCACACTTAAATGTTTCAGGTCAAACAAATAATATGCAGTTATTAAATTAAAAAAGGGAAAGAAGCTAAACCTACATGAAAAAATGATCACCCCTCCATAATTTAACTAAGATAAATTGAGATCTATCAGTCTGGGAAAGGTTATAAAGCCATTTGTAAAGATTCAGGACTCCAGCGAACCACAGTATCAGTCATTATCCACAAATGGTGAAAAGATGGAACAGTGGTGACCCTTCCCAGGAGTGGCCGGTCAACCAAAATGACCCCAAGAGAGAGAGCACAGCGACAACTTCATCCAAGAGGTCACAAAAGACCCTGCAAAAAAATCAAAAGAACTACAGGCCTCACTTGCTTCAGTTAAGGTCAGTATTCATGACTCCAACATAAGAAAGACACTGAGCAAAAACGGCCTACATGGCCGAGTTCCAAGACCAAAACCACTGCTGAACAAAAACACCATTAGGGCTTGTCCTAATTTTGCCAGAAAACATCTCAATGACCCCCAAGTTCTTTGGGAAAATTCTCTGTAGTCTGACGAGATAAATGTTTTGGAAGGTGTGTCTCCTTACATCTGGCGTAAAAGTAACTTTGCATTTCAGAAAAAAAACATCATACAAACAGTAAAATAAGGTGGTGGTAGTGTGATGGCTGTTTTGGTGTTCCAGGACCTTGAAGACTTGCTGTGACAAATGAAACCATAAATTCTGCTGTCTACCAAATAATCCTGAAGGAGAATGTCCTCCCATCTGTTGGTGACCTCAAGCTGAAACCAACTTGGGTTGTGCAGCAGGACGATGATCCAAACACACCAGCAAGTCCACCTCTGAATGGTGGAAGAAAAACAAAACGAAGACTTTGGAGTGACCTAGTCAAAGTCCTGACCTGAATCCTATTGAGATGCTGTGGCATGACCTTAAAAGGGCGCTTCCTGCTGGAAAAGCCTCCAGTGTGGCTGAATGACAACAATTCTGCAAAGGTGAGTGGGCCAAAATTCTGTAAGAGACTCACTGCAAGTTATACCAAACTATTGATTGCAGTTGTTGTTGCTAAGGGGGGACCCAAACACGTTAGGCTAAAATTTAACTTTAAAAAGTTTCATTTAAAGAGCATTTTGTGTTCAGTTGTGTTGTTGACTTTATATTTACGTTTGTTAAAGGATCTGAAACATTTAAGTGTGACAAACAAAAAAATAAAAAAAACAGATAAACGTGTATATACTGTATACTGTAAGTATATAATGTACATAGTAATCCCTTGTTTTCACTGCGGTTAATTGGTTCCAGAACAGCCAATATTTTCATAGTTAAAGCAAATAAAACTTGTTTATGATCTATGAAATAGGTTTTCTAACATTATTAGAGCCCTCTAGAAATAAAACAACACACCTACAGTCACCCCTACGCCTGTATTACTCAATACAATAAACATAAGAGAAAACAAGCCATTTAAGATAAAGATAATAAATAAGTCTCACACGCGTGTGCGATGTTGTAGATATGTTGCAAAGCTAGAAGAGCTGACGTGGTGGCGGACAGGAAGTGACGTTGTGAGTTCAGAGGTGAGTGGTGTGGGTTACGGCTGCAACAGTAGCCCTTGTTAGGCATTATTGTGCCTGTTGTGAGATCATTGAAATCTGCAATAAAAGATTGTTCCGGCGGTCTAGTCTGGTGCTTGTGTGTCACTCACTTCACACTCTTTACTCACTTGTTTTGCACCACCTCTCCAAAATAGCTCCACCCGTGACACTTCGGTCACCAGGGTGTTCTGATGGATCTGTCCTGATCCATCCCAGAGTTGATTGAAAGAGCGAGACCCGGGTCACATTTGCAGCCGTGCGGTCATACGAGGGAATATTGCTGACACAAACAGGTGGGCAATCTGTCTCGCAAAACAGATCACCTTTGAGGATATCGCTCGACAAGCGCATTCAAATCAAACGGACGGCAGTGGGGTTTGCAATTCAAATGCGGCGCATCCCCGTGCAACGACACCTGTGGCTCTGTGGGTAATTTGAAGCTGTGTTTGCACAAATTACTGCAAGCGGTTTTACATGTCGGCTGTAAACGAAGGAAATCGAGGGGCCAGACGTTGTGTCTTTGGTTAGTTAGGAAAAACACGTGAGCATTTAGTCAAAACCACACCAATGTGTGTGTGAAGCACAGGTGTGCGCATTACCACAACCCCATGCAAGCGGGCCCGATGATTTTGAAAGAAGCCTTGTTATGCAGCGCTCCCTTTCTCCTCATCCTCCACTCGCGTCCCCGATGGGTGAGCATCGAGAGAGACGGGGAGCTATAAATAGCCTCGGTTCACCTCAGGCACATAGTCAGTCAACTCGAGCGAATGTGGCGCACGTTCGTCAGGGGGCACGCATGTTATGGACTGCGCCGTAAACGAAGGGCGCAGAGGGTGCTGTGTCGCGTTCTCTGCTGCATTGCTGAATGAGCCCGTGCTTCAAGGCGGAGAGACAGTTACGCAGGAGAAATAAGCGCCTGTGACATTGGGCATTTGGGCAAACAAAGATTGTGCCGGAGAGACAGAAGGGAGGGATGTCGTTCGTGTTGATCAAGGTGAACCTGACAGGGAAATGCGATTAATCAAGTACGCCGCCCTTTCCCTCCAGGTCGCAATTGTTCTTCCCTACGGCACTGGCTGACGTCACCCCAACAGAGTAGGTGACCCCTGGGCACTACCACTTGTCAACAATCAGAAATACAAAACTAATCCAGTCTGAGCAGTTTTCAAAACTTGTTTTACCAAAAATAGTTTAAAAAAAAAAAACAACAAAGCACAAAATGATGTTTAAGGTCATATCCATAAGAAAACGCATATTTGGCCTCCACACGCAAAAGCTGAGCTTACAGCCAGAGCAAAGTCATTCCAAAATCCAAGCTTTTTGGTTTGAGTCTTAAGAAATGTGTCGCATTATCTCATGTTCTTAAATGTCACTTGACCACAGAACTTTGAAATTATTGACTTACGGGTGTTGGTTTCGTGGAAATCTGCGTTCTGGGCGCTGATGTTAAAAGACAATGTACACGTCGTTGTACATCTAGTCTCTCACCATAGTGATGAACAGAGGCATCGTAACGCGCGAGCAAATCAGCTGCAGGGTGTTTTTCCAGGCTGTGTTCTCATGTGGACATGCGGAAAAACGTGCGTTTTTTTGGTCCATGTGGACGCAGTCCTTGTTTACAACGCAACAGCAGTGCAGTGAAGTGAGGCACCTGTGCATTATGTCATACTCAGAACATTAGTCTATTCCAGTAACAGCTTTTCTCTGTGGTTCTTTCTTACAAAAATCCATCAGCCTATAAAATGTGTGTCCCACAATTCTTTAAGCTCATCTCTGGCCCGTGTGTTCTTTTTGCTAGTGAGTGGTTTCCGTCTTCTGGTGTAGCTGTTGTACTTTTGTTCATGAAGTTTTCTATCAACAGTAGATTGTGACGATACCTTCATTCCAGCCCTCTAATGGCCCCAGCAGTTGTTTTGGGGTCTTCTTTACAGCTCTCACAATATATAACAACTGCTGATGTTTTCCTTGGTCTACCTGTTTGACGTCTGTTACCAGATAGGTCAGTCGTTTCTTTCCTCTTCAAAACATTCCAAATGCTTGTTCTGGCTATTGTGGGCATATGGCTTTGATTGATCTCCCATAAACAGCTGTCTGGTTTTCATGCTGCTTTCACCTCTAAATGAAGTCTACACAGGCAAAACCTATCTTACACAATCTGAAACTATATTCAGCTCTATTTATTGGTTCAAACAAAAGTTGTGCTTCCGATGTATCCAGATGTAAATACATCACTCTACATACTCACTCTATCGTGGTTAGTCAAAAACAGATTAATTTATAAATGATCGCTGTTCTGTGGATGACTATGGCCTATTATGACTCAAAAATATTGAAAGGCAAGTCATATGTAGTATTCTGGTCACTAGTAGGTCAGTAATGTTATAGTGGTGAGACATTACCCTAGATTACGTTACCTTAATACGGCAGGGAAATAAATGAGGAAATGTTGCTCTTGGGTGGTGGTCGGCAACCTTTAGTATCAAAAGAGCCATTTTGGCCTGTTTCCACCAAATGAAAAACCACTTGTGGCCGCAAAACCTATTTGACCATTAGGTAACGCTAATAAATAGTGTCTTTAAAAGTATTGTCGCATTCCTTTTCTGCCCGCCCCCCCTCCCGAACTAAAATGTGGAAATGGTGATTTTAAACATCAGCAAAAGTTAGCAAAAAAAAACCTCTCTTACAGAGCTTGAATAGAAGCCAGGAGGGTTAGCTTAGTTTAGCAGAGCATGCTTATCGTCTTTTAGTGCTTGCAAACGAGCGTTTTCCGATGCCCGCTGACGTCGTGAAAGTTCTGAGTGGAATAAAGACGAGAGGCACGTTTATTCTTGCTCCCAGCTCGTCTTAACTGTCAACAGGCACTGTCAACACACACAACACACTTGTGGCCTTCAAAAGAACAGCGCAGTTCACCTCACACATTTTTTAATGGTGCCGCTGAGAGTGACTGCCTTTCAAGCAGGTCTGTGTGTTCCCCTACTGTTCTCTTCTTTTCGGTAATATATTCTAGCCTATGGACCCGGTCTCACCCACATCGAGACTTGTCTTGAATTTCTCTTGGCGATTAATATTAAAAAGTATGTATCTATCTACACACTGGCTGATGCAAAATTGACCAATGATGTATTGCATCCATGTTTGAATTTATGCATTTATATTTTATTTACGGACACAAAAGTACACACTATACTGGTTCAATAAGTGTAAAAGGTGAAAAAAGGAAAAGACCAACTTTGGAAAAAAAACTTAGAAATTTAACAGGGACAAAAACAAAAAGGACGAAGGCATAATTCTGAGCAGAAAAGCTGAATTGGCATCTAGTTTTTAAGTCAATATGCGTCTAGCTTCGTCACCTATGACACAAAGCGAAGATGTGGATGTTTTCTTCACATAGCTTAGCATATGCTGACCTACATTGAATTGGTTTTAACTTCGTTAATGCACAAAACCAATCGAAGCGGCACACCGCATCCGTAAATTTTTCAATTCAATTTTGTTTTTTTCAATGCCGCCCTCGGTGGACAAGGTTTGGACAACCCTGATGTAAGCCAATGTTGCCAGGAGATGTGGGATATGACTGCAAAGCTCAGTTAGTTCAGCCAAATGTTTCACGACCCCAAACATCCAAAATGCATGTGGTGCATTAGAAGTAATATTAGGACTTGATTCGCAAGCACGGAACCACTGGTTGACATCCAAGCGAGCCCTTTGGGGTGTGTTTTTCAAAAGGCATCTCATGCTGCAGTGTAAACCCTAATTGCTGCAGACAGTTCTTGGACAGAGTGCACCCCATTTCTTGGGGACAAAAGAGACGGGGACAAAAGATGTGCCCTGCCCCTTTATTAGCTCAACCTTACATATCCCAATCCAGTATGTCCCAAAATTCATTAAAACAGAACTAGGATTGCTGTGTAAGGTTCATGTCCTGAGGGATGGGCTATAGTGAGGGCCAAAGTGTGCACGGACAACAGACCAGCCCACCCTTAAACGGACAGAATCATCTGCCTGACAGGAACCCATAGCAAGAACAGAGTGGGTGCGGCATTGTGGCTGCACGCCGCCGAGCCACATTTTGCAATCTGCCACAATTTCGTAATTTCTAGCACGGACCAAAAAAACATGTCAGCACAAGAGGACGGCAGCCGCAGCGCGAAAAGAAGGCTCCAAATGATCCTTGACAAGACTCACGCTCGCATCACAATGGCCACCGCATAAAAGAGGTGGCGGTTGTGTCATGCGTGCACTTGTCGTGTTTTTCTTTTTTAGCTGCAGGACAACAAACTGCTCAATCGTGCAGAGGGGAATCAACACGGGAGGCCAAAAATAATGACTGTTTGTTCACCATGCTTGCACATGCCTCATATCTTGTGTGTGTGTGGTTCTAAAAATAGACTCAGGGATAAGCCCTCTTTATTGCAGCAAGAGCTTTTAACCCCTTCACCCCGGGATTTAAGCAGTGCGGCGAGCCATCGCGTGCATTTGGAGGATGAAAAGGGGTCATTAAATGGAAAATGGCAAGTGGGATAAACGAAATAGAAATTTAAAACAAGGGCCTTTGACCTTTCACGCAGATCTCCGTGGACAATCACTGCAGACGAGCCTCACTTTTGGTGGAGAACAGCGTGTGAACACGTGAAAAGAATACGAGATCAAATCCAACATGGCCACTGCGTTGATTTGTCTCCTTTGTGTGGTGTTGCCTCGTCACGTTCTTCTGAGATTGCCAGTCTCTGAATTGTGTCCGTGTTTGTTTGTTCCCAGCACCTGCCAGGGACAACTTATACACTTGGGCAATAACGTGTGTGTGTGTGTGTGTGTGTATGTGTTGTGGAAAGTACTGTTTACGACTGCAGCGGGCCCTCGTCAATACTCCCTATGGACGATGCAGATGCTGAAGTGCACAATAACACACCACAGCTAGTGAACATGACACCCGACTCACGAGACTCGGTCAGGGACTCGACACCCTTTGACATCGCACCTTGGCTAAGCTTACATGAGCACGTCCTGCTACAGTTTGTTTTTAAACATTGCTTTATCAAGTCCCAGTTTCCATGCGCTCGCTCTAATTCCATTGCTGTGTGCTTCCAAAACCCAAGGGGGGGATTATTGTAAATAGTTTAGCTTCGGGCGTCTAAATGTCACAGTACTTACAGGTAACTCCAGACTGTAATTGAGCATCCTAGAGCTGATCATTGGCTGAGCCTGTTCAATCCATTTTATGCCACGTGTCTCTGGTTTTGTGCTCCATTTTTAAGGCACAGGAGGTCATTTCATCTGGTTAGTCACATTAGTCACATTAGAATGCTATTATTTTGAACACTACTGTACATTATAACTCCAGTCCCACCCTCTTTCCCCCTTCCTCTCCTAGGAGTTGAAGTCGGTTGGCTAACTAGCGCATTGACGAGTTACTGTCAACAACTGGGCTGAGATGTGGAGCACAAGTTTGTCAGCAACAAATAGCATTCAGGAATAATACAAAAATAAATTTGCAAATTTACTTGTGAGGTTGCCAACATCTGCCATAAATATGGGACACCTTGTTGGCAGGGTCAACCAATCCGACAGCTTTTGTTGGGTTTTTTTGCCTTTACAGTAAAAATTTTTGAGAGAATACAGACATGTTACTAGAAAAAAATGTACGAGAAGAAAGTTGAAATACCCACAATAAATCCCATGTTTATTGTGGATAATTGGTTCTAGAGCCGACCACGCTAAGAGAATTTCTATGAAGTAGGATTCAGTATAAATAAATCAAGTATTTATTGGAATTAGAAAATCAGTTTGACTTTTAAACACATTTCTTGTCATCAATAGAGCCCTGCAGACATGAAATAACATCCCTATTGTCACCTTTACACTCCTATTATTCTTTGTTTAAACTACAATGGACAACTCTCATGCACTCTTCAACGGGATCACTGCAGGGACCCGCTGCTTTAAGCATCAACATGCTACCGAGCTAACTAGTTAGCCTCCAATGTAATTATTTTAAATTTCAGCAAGGGTTTTAAATGAAGAAGGTCAAAGTAAGAGGCCAAAAATTTACCACTTTCACATGGAATGGGAGGAGTGTTACATATGCCAAAGTGACTGGCAAAAGCACCTCCACTTCATCGTCAGTCTAGACAAGCTCGACTAGTGGAAGTCGACGTCCTTATGCGCCGACTGTCTTTCTTCTTCTGTAGTTTTGCTGTGTCACCTGGTGACTTGTGTATTACATCCATTTCACCAAGTGGTCTTTCCCGGGCTGATGTGACTATTTTACTGATCAGACACTGTGGATGCAACTTTCTTCTGTCAAAAAAAACAAGCATTCCCAGCACAGGGCTTCAGGGCCTACGTCTCTCAACTGGCCTGGAAACGCCTCAGGATCCGCCACAGAGCAGCCAGGCAGGGGGAAGTCTGGGCTTCTCGTCTGCGGATGCTGCTCCAGCGACCCGACTTCGGATGGAACTTTATTTGGGGTAATCAGAGCCTTTTTATGTCATCTACTGCCATTACTGTTATTGTAACAAAATACAAGAATGAAGCTTTGGTGTCATGTCACGGTTTATAACTGCTGTCTGCTAGAATGCTCGGGCCACGTATTACGTAGGTAGGCTTTCATTTTATCCATGCCTTTAAAATATATTAATTACTTATTTCTGCTTCTGGGGCATGAATTGGTCGCCTGGTTGGTGTAAACAAGCCCCACTCCCTCCGGCTTGGTCTTCTTCTCTTGTGAATTTAATGTTGTTGAGGCCTGCGATCCTCCACGGAGACTGGCACGTGCACAGAAAGCCAGCTCCTGATGATCAATCGATGAAAGTGTATATGCACGCAAAAGGGATCTGTTCTCCAATCGAAAAGTCTACGTGTGTCAATCCAACTTTAAGGATGTTTGTATAATTAAAAGGTGCATGTAAGCGTCGTGCTTGCCTACGTGCCTGCATGTGTGTGGTCTGGCAATGCATGCAACAGAGTACAAGTGAATTTTGCTTAGTTTGAAACTGTATTACATAAATAGCGTCACCTCATATAGCCTTCTCTAGCCAGCCTTACGAGTAAAGCAATATTTTGCCGCTTTTCATTTGCAAAGTTAAAGCCTCTCATTCACAAATAATCAATCACAAGATACTTGATATCGGCTGATTAAGTATGGCCCCACTGTGTGCCTTTGAGTGACTCATGTGCAGACCCCGTTCTCCCCCTCCCCACCATTGGCAGTTAAGAGTGCAGACGTTCCTGGAAAGCTTACCGACTCTGATTGGCATAAAACCAAATCATTGTCAGCTTGCGGCAAAACCATCTTTCATCGATAACAGCTGCTGACACCCGCTACAGCTGACTGCTCATTTAAAGCACGTTTTAATTTTCTCTGACAGTTCACTTGCGTGTGACGTGCAGCTTTGTTATTCCGAAAGACCTTTCAGTAACTAGTCGGTAAGGTAAAAGTGTCATCAATGAATTCATTGAGTTTAAGACAGGCAGATTCTTGCTATTGCTGCTAAAAGTAGGACTGGAGTTTGTTTCCATGTACAGAGGTGTGGACTCAATGTCACAATTTTGATGACTTTGGACTTGATGTTAATGACTTCACTTGGACTTTAGTCTGATGACTTGAAAAAGCTTGAGATTTCCAGTGAGTAAAATGTGTCCCCATTCCAAGCATTCAACTTGTGTTATAACCGTCATGTCATTTGCAGCCAAACAGAATCTGTCTCATTGTCCAATCACGTCCAAACAATGAGGGCGCAGCTTACATTTCTGTAAAGCCCCAGACTGCTGGAGAGTGGCAAGAGACTGACATGGAGATGTGGCAACATGTTACAGAGGAGAATTTAATCTGAGGTCATGGTATTTTATTTGGTAAACGCTTAACAGTGTTTATGACTTATAAGGACTGAAACATTTCAAGCTATGACTTCAGACTTGACTCGACCTGCCTTTTCTTGATTTGGACTTGCATGTCTTTATTGCGATTTGGGATTAAATTTGGGAAATGCAAAACACTGATTTTGCAGTAATCCCTCACCGTCACTATCATGGTTTTTCACAAATATATAAATGAAAAAATCATGCTGTTTCATGGTTAAATATGGCCTATTATTAGTCAAATTATGTGCACAATTAAAAACAAATCATTATGCCTTTTTCCCTAAATTAGGAAATTCCAAGCATACAGATGACTAAATGGGCTAAAATACATCCACGGTTAATTGGTTCCAGATCCGACTGTTATATTTATGTAATTTATGGCATAGAAAATCTGTTCACAGTCTTCTAAATACAATTTTTAACCCTACCAGAGCCTTCTAGACATGAAATAACAACACCATAGTCACCTTTACACTCACAATACCTAATATAGTAAACAATCAGAGAAAATCAGCCTCTAGGATATAAATAAAACCTGTGCTCATTTGTGTTGCAATAAATGTGTTCTGGACGTGTGGACACAAAGTAATTCAGAGTTGCGAAGTTGAACGGTAGCCTGTGTTACTATTGTGATTATTATTATGATTATAATGTTATTTTATTATTGTTGTGCCTTTTGTTCTGGCGATCAAGTCTGGCGCTTGTCGCACCGAACAGTTACTGACACCTAGTGACCAATGTTGAATATTACAGTCACAATTTAACATAAAGCAGAAAGAATTATTAAACAAGAATAAATACAAATACTAAATGTTACACAGTGTGTAATGTTCTGAGTGCCGTGCTGATTGAGCCAAGTTTATATTTCAATGACTGTATAAATCCATAGTTTCATACTTTGCACTTTACTTTTGTTTTTATACAAATGCTTGTGCCACATAGAAATGTGCAGCTTTCCAAATGGTATCATTACCTGGATTCTTGTTTGTGAATCCATTAAGACTAACCTGGCTTACAACAAGTGTTTTAGTTGACTATTAGTCATGATTTGTTTATGCGTTTTTGTTTAGACAAAATGTTTAAAATAAATATGCTACTTTGTCTAAACCTTCCATTGCCAATTGCCAAGTGTTTATTTGAGGAATGCATCCAGGAGCATAAAAGTAGCAGTAGCATAACGCGTTCATTCATTACACAGGAAGTTGGTGCCTATATTGGTAATCTAAACTTCATTACCAATAGCGACATAGTATTGGACCACTAGAGAAATATATCAGTCATTATGTTAGCTCATTGCTAAGCTCTAGTGTCATGTCAATGCCAGCAGCTCATATGCAGAAGCTTTCAGCACACAGAGTAATCAGCCCTATGCAAACACTCCTGATACCAACGTAACGACGGCCTTATCAGCTGACCTGCTTTTGTTCCGGGAAACATAAACCCGACAAAGCATTTTGCTTTTCCGTGAAGAGATTTACGTTAAATGATATTTAATCTGAAAATCCCACGGCTGCTGTAATAAAGAAAATGTCCGGGATCAAAAATGTGCGTGCTCCTAAGCTCATTTACATATTAGAAAAATGGCCCAACACAAGGCTGGCATGCAGACACTTTGCTAACCCCCTGCTGAATCTGCACGTGCACAGACACACACACGGGCTTCTTAAAGGCCTGGTAGTCTGGGAAAAAAAAGTGTGAATTGAGCTCAGAAAAATTGGCAGCTTTGGATGAAAATGCAACTTAGTCGCACATGTGATAGCTTCATTGTTCACACAAAAGGACAAAGTTAATGTTGCATAATTCTACAAAATCACAAACGGGTTTCATGAAACATTGGCGGACAAGAGAACCTCAGAACTCCTCCCCTAAACTGCAACTTAAACCAAAATTTTAAAAACCTGCTTGACATCTAGGGCCCTATAAATTCTGCGTTAACGGAATCAAAATGGCCAATAAAAATGGAATTTACTGTTAAATGCGTTAAAATTGAAAACGCGAATGAAATACTGTTATCATTTGGGTAAGTGTTTCCCCGGCGGACGGCTCAATTGCAGCGGAATGTCAATAATTAACACTAAACTGCCTAAACTGAACATGTTGAAATGACGATAAACATTGGGGAAAGTTGGCGGAACTTCCTCTTGGCTTCGCTTAGTTTAGCATGCTAGTGCAGTTGTGGTTGTGTGTGCGACTCGGACTGGATGAGTATATTTTCAACGCTTTAATGGAAGTAGCGACTCAAACACAGAACATGCTTCCGGCCCTTCAAAATAAGAGCACCGTTTGCTACATTTCATCTAACGGTGTAAACAAAATAAGCGTGTCATAAAAATATCTTACATATGTAGTTGGAATTGCATGGGTGACTACATCATCCTTAATCACAAGCACGGGTGTTTATTATTATTAATGGCCAAATCATCAATTAATCAATTATCCTATTAATTTATCTATTTTGGTATTGGACTAATTATTTTATTGATTTAAACAAGTAAATATCCTCTGGTTTCAGCCTTTCAGATGTGAATGTTTTTTAATGTCCTTTGTTGTCCATGACAGCAGACATATCATCGTGTGTATCAGGCAAAACATGATATCCACACGCACCAGTTTTGGCCTCCTTCTGATATGTTGCAGACCAAACCACTAACTGTTTGTGTTTGGGTGCTATTGATTTGGTCCATCCAGGGCAGTGGTGGGCAAACTTTTTGACATTGGGTTAAAAAATGTGTCGGAGGGTCCGTCCATATACGGTTGGCATCGACATCCTTGCTCACGGTGCAAAAAAACAAAAACACGTCAAATAAATCAACTACTTGATAAACAGCAACTAAGCGCTCAACATAACATGTAACTTATAACTGGTATTTCAAATGCCCGCAAGGCATGCTGGGTAGTACCGCTGCAACAACAATATGAACAAGAAAACATTGGCTATCAAGAGTGACAACTCATTTTTGTTTACTTCTCTGGCGACCTCCGCAGAATATTTTGCAATCAAGCAAAGATGTCAAAATACAGGCTGCCCAGCAGGCCTTGCGGCAGGAACATATGAGTGTTTTTTGGCATGGCTACTGTGTGTAAATATTTGTTTGTATGCCCACAGAGTGCAGTAGGTAGGTTACTTTTTTGCGTTTGTGTTAACGTGTTGTTGCTTCGATCGATTTTTTGTACAAGCTACAGATTGTATCTGACTTTTTTGGCAACTCCACACCGCAATTCATGCTGCTGGTCACAGTTCCGATGTCCATCCATCCATCCATTTTCTTCCGCTTATCCGAGGTCGGGTCGCGGGGGCAGCAACCTAAGCAGGGAAGCCCAGAGGTCCCTCTCCCCGGCCACTTCGTCTAGCTCTTCCCAGCGGATGCCGAGGCGTTCCCAGGCCAGCTGAGAGACATAGTCTCTCCAACATGTCCTGGGTCTTTCCTGAAGCCTCCTACCAGTTGGACGTGCCCTGAACACCTCCCCAGGAAGGTGTTCGGGAGGCATCCCAACCAGATGCCCGAGCTACCTCATCTGACTCCTCTCAATGCGGAGGAGCAGCGGTTCTACTCCGAGTGTCTCCCGGATGACAGTGCTTCTCACCCTATCTCTAAGGGAGAGCCCAGCCACCCTGCGGAGAAAACTCATTTCAGCCGCTTGCACCCGCGATCTTGTCTTTTCGGTCACTACCCAAAGCTCATGACCATAGGTGAGGGTAGGAACGTAGATCGACTGGTAAATCGAGAGCTTTGCCTTTTGGCTCAGCTCTCTTTTCACCACGACAGATCGGTGCAGAGT
>QODF01000143.1:1926389-1938828 GCA_024372805.1 Oostethus manadensis | reverse complement strand
GTCCCGGTCGCAGAACACTGGACCAGCTCTACACCCTTGCAAAGGTACTCGAGGGTATGTGGGAGTTTGCCCAACCGGTCTACATAGAGAAGGCCCCCGGGAAGACCTAGGACACGCTGGAGGGACTATGTCTCACAGCTGGCCTGGGAATGCCTTGGCGTCCTCCCGATGGAGCTGGAAGAGGTCGTTGGGTACCGGGAAGTCTGGACTTCCCTACTGAAGCTGCTGCCCCCGCGACCCGGACCCGGATAAGCGGAGGAAAATGGATGGATGGATGGATGGATGAAATGCCATGAAAAACAGTGAAAACTAGTAAATTTCATCGCTTTCTAAAAAAAAAAAAAGCAGAACACATAATAACCAAACAACGTAATAACTGGGCTTGCCAACATTTTTGTTCCTGTTCAGAAATACAAGCAAAAAAGTAAACGCAAACAGTATATTTGTTCATTCTTGGATAACAGCAATATTTCTATTTTAGCATTGAAAAATATCATTGGTGTTAAAGGATGTCTACACACTGGTTTATTACCCATTACAGAAACAAATATTTTGATAATCATCAACAGCAAACCTTTGGATGCCAGGGTAGGGTTTACATATGCTTTTTTAATTATTTTTTTAAATTTCACCTTAAAAAGTGTTTATCTTGCCTCCGTTAGTTTCTTTTTGTTCAGTACAACTTCTCATGTGAGAACAGGCAAGAAGAGGATTCACTCTGTGCATTGGTTTTATAAAACAACGGCATAAACGGAGTGAGCCCTTTTGTGATGCAGTCTCTTTGTCTTGGTGGGCGGAGGCGGGGCGGCTATCATACACACAGAATACAGAAGAGGGTAAAGTAGTAGATTAAATTAGTCATTTAATTGGTAGAGCGCAATATATTGTCAGATATTTTAAATATTTTATATTATAGTCTTGTCTTGTGTGCAAACATAAAATGCATACATGGACAAAGATTGCAAACAAAGATAAATGTTGTTAAATAATTATCATAATAATGACATAAGTTATGACAGCTCTGATCAAGGGAACTAATGGTATCCATCTCAACAAAGATGCAGGCAAAGTCTCAGTTTTACTTCTGAAAGACTAGATGCTAGTTGACAATGTTGTGTTATTACAGAGGTTAGAAAACTGGAATCTCTGGAACTGCTCCTATCTGGAAAACATTAAGCACTTTGTTTCTCAGACCAAAAGGGTATGACCTGTGGGGATCCCCAGGAGTCAATTCTGGGACCCCCATTGTTCAATCTGTTCATCCTTCCTTTAGGCTAGCCAATACGCAACTTCAACGTGCATCCGGACTAGATGCCCGAGCCACCTCAACTGGCTCCTTTCGATGTGAAGGAGCAGCTGCTCTACTCTGAGCTCCTCCCGGATGGCCGAGCTCCTCACCCTATCTCTTAGGGTGAGTCCAGCCACCCTACGAAGGAAACTCATTTCCGCCGCTTGTATCCGCGATCTCTTTCTTTCGGTCATGATCCATAACTCATGGCCATAGGTGAGGGTGGGAACGTAGATCGATCGGTAAACAGAGAGCTTTGCCTTCCGGCTCAGCTCTCTCTTCACCACGACGGTCCGGTACAGCGACCGCATTACTGCCGATGCTGCACCGATCCGTCTGTCGATCTCACGCTCCAATCTTCCCTCACTCGTGAACAAGAAGCCGAGATACTTGAACTCCTGCATCTGAGGCAAGACCTCACTCCCAACCCGGAGGGTACAGTCCAACCGTTTCCGACTGAGAACCATGGCCTCGGATTTGGAGGTGCTGAGTCTCATCCCAGAAGCTTCACACTCAGCTGCAAACCTCTCCAGTAAACGCTGAAGGTCACAGCCTGATGAGGCCATAAGGATCACATCGTCTGCAAATAGCAGAGACGAGATCCTAAGGTCTCCAATCTGGACTCCCTCAACTCCTTGACTGCGTCTAGAAATTCTGTCCATGAAGATTATGAACAGAATCGGTGACAACATTCACATTCATACCTAAAGGTGTTTTTGTAATGTGGGGGGAAAACGGAGTACTGGGGAGAACATGCAAACTCCACACAGAGATGCCCAACGGAGGTTCCAACCCTGGTCTTCCGTATCTCCTGATTGTGTGGCCAACATGCTAATCATGTGCCCCACTGTTTTCTCACTATCTCCATCTGCAACCAAACGGCCTGTAATGCTTTGATTGATGGTGTTTTGTTCCATTGCTTGTTTACTTCCCCTTAAATACCACAATGACAAAATAATGATGAATATTATTGATAAGCCCTACAAAGTTGTGGGCCCACATTGAGGGGCGCACTAATACGTATAAACATTTTTTGCTGTTCAACATGGCTACTTATTGTTATTTTTCACCTACGCAGTCGTACAACCCTCGTGTGTTCCATCTGGACCTTTCAAACGTGACTAAAGACAAAAAAGTCCCAAGTCAGGAGGTTCCAAAAATACCCCATGTTTTGGGCCAGTGCCTCGACGAGGAGCGGCGATCAGGCCAGAAAGTCAACATTTGAGCGCAAACTACTACCCTGCCGCCACAGCAGACACTTCACACACGAGCTGCGGACCAGACCACTTGCAAGACACACACAACCGGCTGTTAGTGGTTGGCGAGGGGAAGCTGACGTCTCACCCAGCTCGCTCTCACATGAGTCAGACGAGCGTCGCGGGGAAACGAAAAACCTTTCCCTGCAGCAGACGCACGATAAAACAAGAGCCGACGTAAAATCGCCGGATTGGATTTGTTTAGAAGAACGTCACCAAAAATAAAAATGGCATAAAAAAAATAGCTGACTCGGGTTTGTTATAGTTAGAGCCAGTTAGTCTGAAACTTTCCATCAAAGTCTCACTGGGCAGCATGGAGGTAATTACCTCTCATGCAGCGACGGCTCGCAGGCCTTGTTAGTGTGTGTGTGCTGCCGTGTGTGTGCTGTGTCTATAAAGCAGCAACACTCCAAACGTTCTTGCCTTCCAAGACACCTCGGAACTTGAAAAAAAGTCGCTACATTATAATAATACACGCTACACATCCTGGAAAAGCGGCCGCTCTTAAGGTTGCTACACACATTAAAAAAAGATCACGTTGTGTAATACGATATAATAGACTTATTTTCAGACATGCATTCATGAGCAGCGTTGCCTGAAGGGTGATCCTTGAATAATGTACTTAGTCTGTAGACTTAAGTGTCTCGTGATGAGCAGACTGCTGTTTTTCAAGGCTGGGAGGAACAGGCACCTACAGTAGGGCAAAAAAGTTATTTAGTCAGCCACCAATTGTGCAAGTTCCCCTACTTAAAAAGATGAGAGAGGCCTGTAATTTTCATCTTTGGGACACTTCAACTATGATTCTTGACCCGTCTGAAGTGTTCTAGAAAGCATGTGGATGATCTACAAGAAGATCGGGAGAATGTGATATGGTGGGATGAAACCAAAATTGAACTTTTTGGTTGTGTTTGGAGGGGAAAGAAGGCTGAGTTGCATCCAAAGAACACCATGCCTACTGTGAAGCATGGGGGGGTTCTCTGAAAAGGGACCGGGATGACTGATCCGTGTAAAGGAAAGGAAATGAATGGGGCCATGTATTGTGAGATTTGGGGTAAAAACCTCCTTCCTTCAGCAAGGGCATTGAAGATGAGACGTGGCTGGGTCTTTTTAGCATGACAATGATCCCAACAAAGAAGTGGCTTTTTAAGAAGGATTCCAAGGTCCTGGAGTGGCCTAGCCAGTCTCCAGATTTAAACCCCATAGAAAATCTTTGGAGGTGAGTTGAAAACCCGGTTTGCCCAGTGACAGCCCGAAAAGCTCACTGATCTAGAGGAGGGCTGCATGGAGGGATGGGCTTACAGAGACTTACAGAAAACGTTTGACTTCTGTCATTGCCAACAAAGGTTGAACGTTTGTTATTGACCATATACCCTTTTCCCACCATAATCTTCAAATAAATTATTTAAAAATCAGACAATGTGATTTTCTGGATTTTTTTTCTAATTCTATTATAGTTGAAGTGAACCTATGCTGAAAATTACAGTCCTCTCTAGAGAACATTGGCGGCTGACTAAATACTTTTTTGGCCCTCTGTAAATTACACTGTCTGGAACTGATGTCCTTTTTTGTAAACTTTCTTTGCCGTTCATGCCCCGATGTTCTCCACTGGATTCAGGAGCACACACAGGATATTAAGTATATAACTGTATGATTTAAGTACGCAGCTGGTATGTTTATTGATCTTTAAAAAAAGCCTTTTAATCACTCAATACAACACGATAACCTGGAAACAAATAGAATTAGAAGGGTCGCCGGGGACTGGTTAAAAAGCTAATCAACAAGAGAGTAGAAAATAATGGGGCAGTAGAAGTCAGACATTGATTGTGGTGTCCCCCAGGGGTCTGTTTCGGGGCCCAGGCACTAAAACTGCTTCTTTTTGCAGATGAGACAAATATATTCTATAGTAGTGATAATTATAATGCGCTCATAAATACTGTGAAGTGGAAGAGGATGGATACAAACATCTTTAAGTATTAAATTTAAAAAAAACAACAGTAATAATGCTTGGTAGTTTAAAAATTAATACAGAGCTGCAATTGAAAATGTGGAGACTTCACATTACCAAAAGTTCCACATTCCACATTTTCCACATTATTATTTTTTTTGCGATGTCGCGAACGAGCCAGAGTCCAAGAACCAGCTCTCTGAAATGAACGACAGGACCCGGTTCGCCTCGTTGGGAGCCAATTGAGAGCCTACTAGTTCATCCTTAGTCTTTTTTCTGTTAAATTGTGGCGCAATAGGGCAATAAACACACAGCACACGGAGGAGTTTTTGAATGCCAATCTTCAGTCAAAAAATTATTTGAATGCAGAGATTTGACCTATTCTATTGAGATGGGTCTTATATCTTTACATATTATATTTTTTGTAGATGTGCTTTGAGAATTTAAATATATCCATTTAAATAATAACATCATAATGATAACATTTCATATCATGTATTTTTATATTAGTAATTATGTTTACACGGCAACATGTTTACACAATACACATCATTCAGTAATAAAATAAAAAATAAAGACCCGGCTGTTTTTAGTGAAGAAGCCCAAAGAACCAACTCTCCAAAAAGAGTCGGAATTTGCACCACTAAAAACCCATCCATCCATGTTCTGTACCGTTTATTAGGGTCGCGGGTCCACTAGAAACCGTTCCTGACTAAATACAATGCTTGACAATACTCCCACCTAGCGGATACAACCGTTATGACATGGACGCTGCACTTGTGACGTCATTAGCATGCGCCGTCTGCGGATATGGGAAAAGTTTACCTCTTTTTCTCAACCCAGGCAGTCTTTCTTTTGAAAGCGTTAAATTTCAATTAATTCTACGTAATTGTTTATTCGATCATGAATGGCGATATTCAGCTGAAATCGGAGAACAAAACATTCGGCCTTGTAAATCCCGGGTGTCACTGAAATCGTGACTGCAATGCCTGTCAGAAAAAATTCAGGGAAAACTATTACAACGTCAAGCATAATCGTGGGGCGACAACCGGGAGATCATGTTGTGTTATTTCTGACTCGCCACACACTTTAAGATTTTGTTATTTTGCACGTCGCCTCGTGTGAATTACTTTTTAATTAAAAAAACCCCAATAAAATACAGCGAGACGTCGTAAAGGCGTTGCCCCCGGTTGAGTGGTTGCTGTGCTCGCGTTTAGCGTGCTAACGGCATGGCTAACACGGAGCAAAATTCGCTCGATCTTCACGGAGACGAAGAAATAATCGAAGTCATCGAGCTGAACGACACGGAGGCGACTCCAGGTGCGCGGCGAGTAACGCACACAAAACATACTCACGTATTTTATGATAGCGTTTTACCGTTCAACGTTAACACACACTGTAAAGTAGTCACTGTTCAACTTGAGTAACAGTTTACTACTACTATCCCCTCAAAACAACCCGGCACACAGTCAAAGAGACCAAAAGAGAAACCCAAGTGGCTGAAATGTTGACATTTTGACGGTATATTTCAGTTCACTAGTGCTGCACGTGTAGCTTCTGGTATCATCTTCCATGATGACGTCAGTAGTTCATCTTCCATGATGACGTCATAGCAACTGCTGGACCTTAACTTCCCGGCGATGGCAGCACTCGTGCAGCCCCGTACCACGACAGTCCGACTCGATTGACAGCCATCATATGCAGATAAGGATTCGTTAGGAGTTTGTTGTAAACAAGATGGCGAATTCTTGCTGTGCTCTGTCTGTGCGCGAGGGATCTTCATTAGAGTGAGCGGAAAGTCGAGTCATTTTCGTGCCTTGCTGAGGTGGACTCTCAAATAACCAGTTCCGGTTTCCTTGTTTATATACCGGGCCATCCCGTGCTTGTCCGCGAGCCGCCATGCCTGCTGCCACCGCAGCATTCCTCACTTTGCCGCGGTGACTTTCTCCTGGCGCTGATATCGGGTTCTCTCTAACCTCTTCCACTCACAGATGACGTGGCGGACGACTTGGAGGATGTGGATTTTGAGGAGCCTTCCAACGCCGCTGACGACGAGGGCTGGGAGACGGAGGACGAGATGGAGGCGGAGGTGGAGCAGGATGACAGCGAGATGACCTTCTCCAAGCACACCGGTATTAGCCACGTTCTGCCACGGCCCAGGTGGCGTTTAGTTTTTACTCTGGTCTGTTGTCACCGCTCAGGCTCTGTGTTTTGCGTGAGCTTGGACCCGGCCACCAACAGCCTGGCGGTTACGGGAGGAGAGGACGACAAGGCATACGTGTGGCGGGTGAGCGACGGCGAAGTTGTGTTTGAGTGCGCAGGTGAGTCTCCGCAGACGTTCAGTACAGGCGCCGCTCAGGTGCCAGTCCTAGACTGGGATGTCAGGCGGGTTTTTGGTGTAAGTCGGATCTTACGCAAGAAGGACAGTAAAATACGAATAGAACTTTTTTTCCAAAATATGAATAAGTCATGTGGGTTCATGGTTGAATACGGCCTAGTAATGTAATTTCCTGACTACAGCCGCCCCCTATTAATTACGGCAAGGGAATTCCCGCAGAGTAGGATTCAATATAAATAAACTGACTTTTTTTGTACTTAGTGCATAGAAACCTTGTTTGACTTTCTAAATATGTTTTTTTTTTAACATTACTGCGCTCTAGACATGAAATAACACCCCTATAGTCACCTCGACACTCCTATTATTATTATTATGGTTATTATTACAGGAGACATCGCCGCTAGCATAGCTAGTTGGCTTCTCCAATGTAAAGGGTCCCTGACATGATCAACTTTGCTTAAGTATGTCATAGTATACATTGTTTCGAGTACATGCTACGCTGTTCGTTTTCTGAACGCAAATGGTACATTCGCAAAAATTCCATTTACAGTTCATGGCGCCGGCCATGACGAACTTGTTGTCGCCGCAAAGCCTCAGTCGATAAATCATGTCCGCGACTATTGAAGTGTTTTAAACGGAGTGGGGAAGAACGACAAAGTAGGCAGCCAAAAATGTACCACTTCCACACAGAATGGGAGGCTATTTTTTTCCCCACCATATCACGTGACTCCGTGAGTGTTAAGGTAATGTAATTTACGCCTAATCAATGTCATTACTGACGCCCAGTGACCAAAATACTACATATAACTTGTATTTCAATTTTTTTTTACTAATAATCGGCATAGTCAATCCTGAACAGCAATACATTTGGAATAGTTTTTTGATAAACCGTGATAGAATGAGGGCGCAAAGATTTGCACCAATAAGGTCTAGACCTGTACGATGATGGCGGCGACTACTTTGCCTCGAAACAAAAGTGACACTTAGAACCACAATGAAAAGACAAGACAATAACAAGAACATAAAAATAAATTATAACAGCATAAAAATAAGGGTGTGACAAAGGGGGATGAAGACGAGGATGAATGACTTTTCTGACAGGTTACTTTTAAACTAGCCATCTTACACACACTGTTAGGAAATAAAACATGAAATGAATAATAATATAAATGTATAGATGATTATAGGGTGTTGTTTTATGTCTAGATGGTTCTGATAATGTTAAAAATACTATTTAGAAGGTCGTAAACAGGTTTTTGACACTCCAACTACGGAAATATTCAATTTCTAAATAAGGAATCCTACTTTGCGGGAAATTCACTTATCACGGTCGGGTATGGAAGGAATTCACCGAGATAAACGAGGGATTGCTATAAACAGATGGTTTACGGACCACCTCCGGGTAGATGTTGCAGTACCATCGTTATCTTTAATGAGTGTTGCCAGCCTCGTGTTTATGGACCAGTTGTAATTACCGCCTTTTCACCCCCACAGGACACAAAGACTCGGTCACGTGCGCCGTGTTCAGCCACGACTCCTCCCTGGTGGCCTCAGGTGACATGAGCGGCATGATCAAAGTCTGGAAAGTGGCGACCAAAGAGGAGATCTGGTCTTTCGAAGTCGGAGATCTGGAGGTAACGAGTGTGCGGTCGGTTAAGCATGGCTATTTTTTTTTATTTTTTTTTTTTTAGTGGTTGGAGTGGCATCCCGGTGCTCCGGTGCTGGTAGCAGGAACCGACGACGGCAACGTGTGGATGTGGAAGATCCCCGGCGGCGACTGTAAAACATTTCAGAGCTCCTCGTGCCAGGCCACCAGTGGGAAAATCCTTCCTGATGGTAAAAGGAGGTACTTCCACCCAAGCTCGAATTTCTATTTGAGCTTTTCTCCTTTCCCCGCAGGCAAACGTGCTGTGGTGGGTTACGAGGACGGAACCGTGCGCTTGTGGGATCTGAAGCAGGGCAACAGCATCCATGTAATTAAAGGTAACTTTTTCCTGGGTTCTGGTTAAAGTTTTATTTCCTTGCCTCCGTCACCAAGTAGCAGGTTTAGCTTGGAGCGTTAGAAACTCGGCTAAAACACAACATCCTCTATGTACTCATCCCCTATGTTGATGACCTACAACGTCCGCGTGAACGGAATCACCCAATAAAAACAGAATTTACTGGTAAATCCCACAGAAATTGACCTAATGTGAATAAAACGCTGTCATTGTGAGGGGAAGGAACGTTGGTGTGGGGAATTTACTACCCGGCGGACGGCTCAATCGTGGTGGGATCTCCTTGCAATCACGAAACCGCCCACTCCAAAATTGTATCGACTCGTATATTTTCTCCGCTTTAATGTATGAAGCGTTTTACAAAGCCCGACGACGACATGCCGGTTCTGAGTGAAAAAGGACAAGAAGGACGTCTATTTTTGCACCCAAAGACTCCAAAAAAATCGAAACTTATGGCTTTTGGTACAGAATCCGCACTTGTACAACGTGCTAATGTGTAAATACGTTATTGTATTTATGTCTAATATGTGTTGTTTTCTCTGATTACGTCTACTATATATATGTAAAGGTGATGTTTAGAACAGGGGTAGGGAAGCTACGGCTCGGGAGCCAGATGTGGCTCTTTTGATGACCACATATGGCTCTCTGGAGTTTCTAAACACCAGAACATTTTTCATTTAGTTTTTTCTTCAAATATATGCAGCATACCTTGCTTCACCGCAGGGGTGTTCCAAGTGCCGTCCGAGTGATTTATTGGCCCGCGGCACAATCTAAAAATACAATTTAACAAAAAACTTTTCGCAAACAGCAAAAATTGATAAATGAGCAGCGATTTTTACCAAAAATAAAATATTAGGAGAAAAAAGTTGTAATCTAACCAAAAAAGACAATTACAGTAGGTTGTGGAAAAAGTTATAATAAGGAATAAAATCATAATTATAAGAAAAGTTGAGGAAAAAAAATTAAACAGCAGTAATTGAAAAAAATGCTCTAATTTTATGAGTACAAAGTCAAAATATTAAGAGAAAAACGTCACAATTTTACGAGAATAAACTTGTAATATTATGAGTAAAAACAATGTCATTTTTATTTTTTAAAATGTCGCAATATTAAGAAACAAAACAATATAAAGTTTGGATTATTAGGTTAGGGAGAAAAATAATATGGTAAAGTTCAAGTATTGTGGGAATAAAGTCATAATATTACAATTAAATGTATAATTTTTGTTTTGTAAAGTATGTTTTTTTCTGACATTTTAAGGTAAAACATGACAGTGTTAAAAATAACATTTGAAATATAAAATGCATCCAATTCAGAGACTTTTCTACCAAAACGTTCCATTTATTGAATGTATTTATTATTATTAATGTTGATTTCTACTTTGCGGGAGTTTATTTATTACTGTCGGGTTTGGAACCAGTTACCCGTATTGTATTTGGATCACGTCTGTGTTTTGAAAACAGGCCAGGATGGACACAAGGGGGCGCTGACGTGCCTCGCATGCAGCAAGGACAGCTCCCTGGTGCTCACCGGCTCCGTGGACGGCTGCGCCAAGCTCATCAACACTGCGACTGGCAAGGTGGGTGCCACGGATGGGGAGCCCGGACCCATTTGGGAGACTCCTGACGTGTGATCTGCCGCTGCGTTTGTGCAAGGTGGTGGGCGTGTTCTCTCTGGAGGGAGGCAAAGCCAAAGGGTCGCGGGACGAGGAGGAATCCAACTCTGTGGAATCAGTGGGATTCTGCAACATGTAACTCTTTTTGATTTCTGTAAAACTGAAAGCGAAAAACAGGAAGAGGTCTGTTTGCAAACGACGTCAACCATCTTGTCTTCGGCAGCCTCCCGCTCATCGCCGTGGCTTACCTGGATGGCACCTTGGCCATTTACGATCTCTCCACGCATGTCCTGCGACACAGCTGCAGTCATGAGGTTTGCATCCCATTTTTAAAATGGTGTCCAGCCCATCCCAGTAAGCCTGAAATTGTGTTTCCCTCAGACGGGCATCGTTCACCTCCAGTGGGAGGAGTCGTCTTCTGTGGTGTCTACCTGCAGTTTAGACGGTGCGCTGCGTCAGTGGGACGCTCGCTCCGGCAACATGGTGTCCGAGTACCGTGGCCACGCTGCAGAGATCCTAGACTTCACTATTAACAGGTACGATGGCGCGTCTCCACATCGTCACACACATCCGTCCCTCGTTTATCGGGCTTAATTGGTTACGTGAATCACTGCGAAGTAGGATTCAATATTAATGGATGGAACATTTCTGTAGTTATGGCATAGAAAAGCTGTTTGTGGTCTTCAAAATATGGTTTTAACATGGTTAAAGCCCTCTAGACACGAAATAACACCCCTATAGTCACCTTTACGTTTGTATAACCCAACATAGTTTTATCCATCCATGTTTCTATCTAATCAGCGAAAATAAAATTGTTTCCTTGTTTTTTTCTGGACAGCGATGGTTTTTTTCTGATCAATGTAATGGCTGTACACTCGTATTACCTAATATAGTACACAAAATAAGGGTAATAGTACCTAAGCTAAAAACTAAGACGTATATCTACAGTGGTGGGGAAAAAGTGTGTCACAATTAATGTGTTCTCCAGTGGACCTTAGTGGCGGGCGGACAGATTTATGGAGGCCAGGAAGTAACGTTGGAGGTTCGGAGTTGAGTTTTAGCTCCCCAACAGTAGCCGGTGTTATAATGATTACTATGGTATTATAGTTGCGCCTTTTACATTATTATTTAGAATGATTTAATCCTGCAAAAAAATTGCCTTTCCGGGCGATCCCGTCCGGTGCTCGTCTACCAAACAATTACAGACACCTAGTGGCCCATGTGGAGTACTACATTTACAATTTTTGCTTCTTTTGCCTTGTATTTTAATTCACCTAATAGTTCCTTTGGCCATTTTTATGCTTGATCCTCATCTCTCTTGCAGGGAGGCGACGCTGGCGGTCACTGCCTCCGGAGACAACCGAGCCAAAGTCTTCTGCCTCCAAAGACCCGATCGGTAAAACAAAACAAGAAAGGAGACAAAGTGAGAGAAGCTGGTAAAGACGAGCTTCAATTCTCAGGAATGCGGACAGCTTTGGTCTAAATATCTTCGCCGATTGTGCGTGACCCGGCGGGGTAAAAGATTTCTGCTTGTTGCGTCTTCTAAATAACCTCACGGAGATGCTTTATGTTCCTGTTCGAAAGAATAAGATCTTACAAGTTGTCCCCCGTGCTCGGTTCTTGTGACTAAACAAAGTTCCTTTCAAGAGCCAAGCATTAAATTGTCTTCCCTCTGCAATTTTTACCTTCTGCCGGTGTAAATACAACATGAGAAATATCCTAAAAGACTTGTTTATTCACTTTCAACTGCAGACCTGCCAACATGTACACATTCTTTGTACTCACCAACAAAAACTGGTAGTACATTATTTCCCGCAAATGCCTTCTCCTCCAATCTCCAACATTTGGAATAAAAATGACTGTTGTAACACTGATTAGTTCCAGCTGCAGTAAGACTCCCCTTCTCTCTTTACTTACCATTGTTCACTAGCACCAAGGAAAGCTAACAAACTCAAAACGAGAGACGACATCACGTCACACGCTCAAACCTGACAGCTTAC
>QODF01000143.1:1869857-1923540 GCA_024372805.1 Oostethus manadensis | reverse complement strand
ACCCTCTCGTTTACTGGGGATGACTCCAACACAGAGGCACCAAGCCGGGGGGCTAACAATAAGCCCACACCAGCTCGCCGCCTCTCCCCTGCGGCAACTCCAGAGAAGAACAAGGTCCAGCCCCTCTCAAGGAATTTGGTTCCAGAGCCTAAACTGTGGGTTGAGGTGAGTCCGACTATATCTAGTCGGAATCTCTCCGCCTCTTCCACAAGCTCGGGCTCCTTCCCCACCAGAGAAGTGACATTCCATGTCCCAAGAACCAGATTTGGTCGCCGAAGCCCAGGTCGCCCGGACACCCGCCCTCGACCACTGCCCAAATCACACAGCACCGGACCCTTATGCTTGCCCCTGCAGGTGGTGGGTCTGCGGGGGGGAGTTCCCGTGCGGCTTCTTCGGGCTAGGCCCGGCCAGGTCCCACGGGTGAAGACCTGACCACCAGGCGCTCGCCTGCGAGCCCCTCCCCCAGGCCTGGCTCCAGGGTGAGGCCCCGGTATCCCACGTCCGGGCGAGGTGCGGTCACTCCTCTTGTTTTTTTTCATACGGGTCTTCTGAATCACTCTTAGTCTGGCTCGTCACCTAGAACCTGTTTGCCTTGGGAGACCCTACCAGGGGCATAAAGCCCCCGACAACATAGCTCCTAGGATCACTCGGGCACTCAAACCCCTCCACCGCGGTAAGGTGGTGATTCACGGAGGGTATATATATATATATTAATATTTCTGCTTTATGTAAATTAAATTACATCATTTTTTTGTTCATACTGTCATGACATTTAAATATTTATTTTTTATTTTCACTTTATTGTAAAATTACCGATGATTTTGCAGTGTTTGCTGTTGGATTTTTCTTTTCTTTTTTTCCTAAATTATCTTTTTAGAATGTGCCGTGGACCGCACTTTGGACACCCCTGATGTAAACAACCAACGAAAATGATATAAAGCTTTGTTTTCAAATGTATGTAAATAATGATCATCGTATATCAAAAATGAACAATAATAACATACAGTAGTGTTCAAAACAATTGCTGTCCAATGTGACGAACCAGATGAAGTACTGTTATTTGTATATTTTTATTGCTACATGGCAAACCAGTCACCAGTAGGTGCAGTAGATTCTCAGAAAACAAACAAAAGCAAGCATTCATGATATGCACGCTCTTAAGGTTGTGCAATTGGCCAATTCATTGAAAAGGGTGTGTTCAAAAAATAGCGTCTGCCATTGAATTTACAAACTCAAAACTATTTTGTACAAACTTTTTGGTTTCTAGGATTTGGCAATCCTGTGAATGACTAAATTAATATTTAGTTTATTATAAGTGCTTCACATCTGTGTGGCATGGACTCTACCAACTTGTGGCACCTTTCAGCTGTTATTCCACTCCAAGATTCTTTAACAACATTCCACAATTCACAAAAACAGCATTTTTAAAGTCATCCCACAAGTTCTCCATTGGATTAAGCGAATTCTTGTAAATAGATCAGCTTCAGAGAGAGGTCTTCTAACGGTCACAGTACTTACAGGTAACTCCAGACTGTTTTTGATCATCCTGGAGCTGATCATTGGCTGAGCCTTTGCCATTCTGGTTATTCTTCCATCCATGTTGATAGTTGTCTTTCATTTTCTGCCACGTGTCACTGGTTTTGCTCTCCATATAAGGCGTTGGAGATCATTTTGGCTGAACAGCCAAATATTTTTTGCACCTCTTCATAAGTTTTCCCCTCGCCAATCAACTTTTTAATCAAAGTACGCTGTTCTTCTGAACAGTGTCTTAAACGACCCATTTTCCTCAGGCTTTTAAAGTGAAATGATGCTCAACAAGTGCTGGTGGCTTCCTTAAATAGGAGCCAGCTGATTCACACACTGATAACCGATTGAATACCACACTTCAACTAATTGCCCAATTTCACAGCCTTAAAAGCTTTTTGAGAATCTAATGCACCCACTAGTAACTTTGTTTGTTTTACAAAAAAGTTGCCTCCTGCTTGGCGCCTTAGAAACTGTAGCACCGCAGCTGCTCTGATTTCTGGAGGCAACGTTTGACCAAATATGAGCAAACGGAGATGCTGAGTCATGGTGGAGACAAGAAGCGAACGTTCCGAGAGCGTCTCCCGTCTGTCTGTCTTGGTCCTAACCTGAAGGTATCTGATGCTAAGATTGTGTCTTAGTGTTTTACGTCTTCTCAAGAAGTCCGCCTGGCTGGAACCAAAGTGTATTTATGTTGGAAGCAGCGAGTCTAGTCGGGTTAAGTGGCCGATTTGTCCTGGTGGAGATTCACAACCACCCTCCTTTTCTTTGACGCAAATTTAAAACTAGACCAGGATGACGGCCTCGCACGCAAGATAAAATCTTCTCCTACATTTAGTTTGTTTTTATTCCTGAGCCTTCTTTCAGTTTGCCAGGAAAAACATCCTGCGCTAGTAAGTGCTCCATCCTCCTACTTCCCTCCGCTTCCTTGTCTGCTGGCGCATTGTAACTCATCTGCACATGAACTTTGGAATTAGTCGCACGTCTGCTGAAGACGGCGAGCTGGGCTTGGAGCTGGACTTGACCTGATTAAATGTGGGATGCCTGCTGTCATGGCAACAGATGGGGGAGAAAGCCATTAGAAAGCACTCCTTGGATATCTTTTGGGTTTTTCAACTCCAAGTATGGTCCACTCCTTTGATAGGCTTGTATGAAAACTTGCATTAAATCAAATGTATTTTATTACATCACCTTTTGAATTAAGAAAATATTTGTGTTATATTCATAATTATAAATTCCAGTAGAAGAATCACTTCTATATATTTCTATATATATATTTCTATATGCACTTCTATATGTTTTATGTACCTGGATGATTCTGTCATCCCCCTTTTCTGTTCTCATGAGGATTTTTAAAATTTTATTATATTTATTTAATTCTGAACTAAATATCATAATGTATAAATAATGAATGCTAATAAAATAATTACATTTATACTGTATATATTTCATATACCTGGAAGATTCTGTTGTCTTCTGTTTTGTTATTTTTATTTTTTTTATTTAAATACTAAATTCATGATATAATTGTGATATATTAATAATAAATACCAGTAAAATAGTTACATCTATACCTGTATATATTTTATATACCTGGATGATTATTTTGTACTGATTTAATGTAATAAATCATAATACATTTAATAAAAATATTTATTTAAATATTTGTACTTCATATGTATAGATTTACAGATAACTACATTTATAGATCTAGTAAACTATGTATATATTATATCATTATATTTTAAATCGTTTTATGTAATTATTAAATAATACAATTGCAATATATTCAATAATAATAAATGCCAATAGAATAATTACATGTACATATATTTTATATTCCTTAATGATTCTGTCCTCCATCTCTTTGGATGGAAGGATTTTGAAAATATTTTCTTCCTTATTTGATGTCTTTATTCAATTAAAAATGTAATAATAAAAGCTATTAATACATTTTAATTAGAATAGTGACATTCATATACATTGTATGTATCTGGACAATCTGGTTGATTCATTGCTATGATGATTTTTTTTAATGTTTATTTTTGTTATTAATATAATAATTTAAATATGAATATAAACACATAGAATAAGTATTATATATTATTAAAATAGTAGAATAATTACATGTATATATATTTTCTCTAAAACAAATATTAGTGTACAGTAATGCAGGTCATTGCTATAATTTCCTATATTTGGTTTATGTTCGGGAAAAAAACAAACACTTTAACTGTATGTTACCAAAACTCGCGGATGAAGCACGTTTGCTAAAAAAACGTGTAATTTCTACATTTAAAAACGCAATAAGCGGAGAAATGTAACTTATCTTGCGCCCACAAGGCATGCTGGTTGGTATGGCAGCTGTTTTGGGCGTGTGACGAATCAGCGGCAAGCCCAGGACATCCTGTCCACAACTCAGCAGGCTTTATTCTTGTAGAGGGACTTCTGTGTGGAATGAGGCTGAGGAGGTTGACTTTGTTAAAAGTGCAGGTTGTGGCGTTTGAGTGAAGATGTTGCGGCTTCCTATCCGGCCTGCGTTGTGTCTTTCCAGACACTTCCAGGCTGTGTTTAAAAGCGTTATCCGACAGGCGCTCGTCCATCTCGGCCGGCCGGCGGCTCTGCTCCAAACTATCGTGGAAGGAGGCTTCTGTGTTTGGCAAACAAAGCGGGCCGCCCGAGACCTTCCATCAGAGGCGGTGTTTAGATACCAGGCGGGCATGACAGCATGTTGTCAACCCAGACATGCACCATGTTCAAAAGCGGGCCATGTTCAAAAGCGGGCTCCTCTCCTGTCGAGGAACCTGGCGGAGATGATGGGTATGGAAACGAGAAATGTTCTAAGCTTATCAAACACACAAAAAAACTTTCCATCCTGGGTGGGATTGGAGAGTCAGTGGGTCAGGAGAGTCTCCTCCTCCGTTGGGTGCGGACCTCCCCTTGGCGCACGGAGACGCCTCGGCTCCACTTCTGTAGTGCCTGCTGACGTTTCCACAACGGCTGAAGGGGAAGCGGCCATCAGACTGCACAGGAGGTCATGAATTCAACGTGACCGGATGGGTCCTCACTGAACGGTAAATCGCTTTTATTCTGTCACATTTAGGACGCCGGGTCTTATTCATGACAGGTTGGGAGCAGAAGGCTGCAAAGCATATAGACCTTCGCGTTTTTATTGGCATATAATGCAAACATCGCTCCGGAAAAATGTGTGCCTGGAATATCCTTGTTAGGCTCCATAGGTGTGAATATTAGCTGGGGCTGGGACTGCAATACAGAACATTTGGAATGGTACTGGTGGTAAAATGACTGCTAGGAGCTGTCCTTATAGTATTTTTGTCTGCAAAAATGGCTGTCATAGCGCCCAGCATGTCTTGCGGGCGCAAGTGAAGCATCCAGTTGTGTTTTTGAGGTAGAAATGATGGGGCTTATGTTTTCCTCAGGACTTACTCTACCAATTTTGGACAATAAAAAATGAAAAGTAACTGAATTAGTCACGACCAGGGAGAGTAATTATTGCATTTGTTTTGAAAAACCTCTACATTTGGGGCTACTGGGATGTAGCTTTTGTAGTGTGTGCCGGTTGAGAGCAGTTTCATGAGGTTACCACATTACCCAGCATACCTTCTGGGTTATACATTCATTTAAAATAGTATTGTTTTGTATGTATTGGGGATGTCCCGATCCGATGATAACTCTGGGTCACACTTCAACATGGGTGGTGCGGTGAATGCGCCTCAAAGCTGGTTGAAAAAACACACCACCGGCGGGTTACCGTGCTAAAGTTAGTTTCACGTTGGACGCTGGATATTCAGTTCCGTAGTTACAGCGGTAGATTACCCTCACTGTGCCTGTACTCCTCTGTCAAGTGCTGCTTTAAAGGCCGGTTCTTACTAGGGAGTGTCAATAAATTACTGTTGTGTTGAAGAGATTTTGTAAAAAAAAAAAAAAAAAAAGTCACATTGTAAATCAACCTCACAAATGGATCTATAACCATGTCAAATGATTAGCCCCACCCTAAAAGTAGGGTAAGAATAATTCGGGATGGTCATAATTCAGTCAGCCATTTATTTGCATGTAGTATGTATGCTAGTTTTGCTTGTTTTGCTACCCTGTAGTCCATGTGCTGACGTCACATAGCAAGTGTTATTGTCTTGGTCGCGCCGTGCGCGTACCTCAATGACTCACATCTTTCACCTTTCATCTTTCACCGATATGCACACTTGCCCATTAGGAAGTTACCCGGCATGCCTTGTGGTTTATGAACGTGACAAATAGTATTGTTTTGTGTGTATATTAGTTATGTGTACCGTCATTTATGCTCAGCGAGTGTTTCAATATAGACATTTTTACGGCGTGTCAATTTTGTTGAGTGTTTGGCCATTGGTGCAAAATGCAAGGATGGGAGGCCCAAGCGCATGCGGCCAACAGGAAGTTACCTGGCATGTCTTGCGGGTTATAAAAATGTAAAATAGTATTATTTTGATTGTATGGACATGTACTTTTACCGTCATTTTTGCTCGCACCGTGAGCGAGGTAGACCTCCTGTTAGCCAGTGAGCCAAAAACCCCGGGCTGTCGGCCTGCTGTCTAGTGCAGCTCTTCAGGTGTCGGGGAGTGGGGTTTAGGCAGCGCACTTTTGCAGATGTGTGACCACACCTAACTCCCCGACACCTTAAGAGCTGGGCTGGGTGCAACACAAACCTCATTGTGTGTCGTTTGGGCGTCCCACAGGGCCAGCGCATGTTGATGTGAGCAACGCTGGTCCGTTCCTGACCTTTCACACAGGATGGACAGCGAGGAGGAGCGCCTCATCTACGCCATCACGGTGCCGCTGTCAACCTCTATCATCCTGGCCAACCTGCTCATTATCTCGGGCATCTCGTGCAACCGCCAGCTCCACAACACGCCCAACTACTTCTTCCTGAGCTTGTTGGTAGCGGACACGTGCACGGGTGTGGCGCTGCCGTTCATTCCTCTCATGGCGCTCAACCGGGAGTTGAGCTTCGGCTCTTGCCTGGCGGCGCACATCTTCCCGAACTTCCTGTTCCTGGCGTTCCTTCTCAACTTGGTGACGGTCCACTACGAGCGTTACATTTGCATCGTGGAACCCTTGCACTACAGCAACCTGTGGATGCATCGCAGCTTCCCTCTGGCCCTACTGCTGGTGTGGGCGCCGCCGCTCCTGTACGCGTCCCTGCCGGCTTTCGGGTGGAACAACTGGACCGGTCCGGACTGGCACGGCTGCTGCGGATGGGGAACAAAGTGGACACCCGTGTCAAACTGTTCCACCAACGTGACCACTTGCTGCTCATACAGACGCGTGTTCCCCAACGCCTTCCTCTACCTGGAGCTGTACGGCCTGGTCTTGCCCGCCATCCTCGCCATCGCCGCCATGACGGGCCGTGTCTTGTGGATCACCCGGGGACAGCTGAGGGACATCTGCCGTCTCCATCGCTCCGTGGACCGCGGGCGAGCTTCGGACAGGGAGCACAGGCTGAACCTGCGCTACGCTCGCTGCGTGGTGGCCGTGTCGCTCACGTTCCTGGCGTGCTGGCTTCCGTACCTCATGTACATGTACGTGTGCATCGCCTTCCTGATGAGCGACATCAAGTGGAACTCCACCGTCTACATCGTGCTCTCGTGCGTCGGCATCGGCAGCATGGCGGTGGTGCCGCTGGTGCTGGGCCTGGCCAACAAGCAGTACACGGAACCCGCGTACAGGCTGCTCCTCAAACTTCGAGACAGGTTGAGGCGGACGACGCAGACGCCACGCGAGTCTGCAGTCTGACCACATACTTGCAGTCGTCTCTCGCAATATCTGTTGGTTTTTTTGTTTTTTTTTTAATTATCGTGGTTGACTGTGGCGTATTATTAGAAAAAAAATATTGAAATTGAGATATATGTAGTCTTCTGGCCACAAGGTGTCAGTATTGTCAGCCAGCCATGGCCTGTCCAACACAATTGAGTGATAAGAAGTTATCCTCCCATACAGTGCGGAAGTGGTTAAGTTTTTGGCTTCTTTGTCCTTCTTCCCACTTCATTTTACACACTTTCCGAAGTTCACTGTGCATTACAGAGAGCAATGTGTTGTAAACAAAGAATACTGGGAGTGTAAAGGTGACTATAGGGGTGTTATTTAATGTCTACGGGGCTCTACTGATGGTAGATTGCGTCTAGAAAGTCTATAAAACTATAAAAATATTCAGTTTATCAATATTGGAATCAATATTGGAATCGTATAATTCACTTATGGGGTCTGGAACCAATTGACCGAAATAAACGAGGTGTGACTGTTTTCCCACCCAGTAGCTACTAGGAGTGGGTGATACTGCAAATTTTGGCATGGTACCAATGATACCAATACTCACTACTACTTTTTCTCAAAGTTGTTCAATATCCTCAAATGATTATATTTTTTGTAATGATTATAATCAGAAGAAAAAATAAAATGAAATCAACACACTTACTATCACTCAACAATACTGTACTTAATACGATATAAGACAATATCAACAAAATAATAGTTATTCCCTAAATGTAGGGTCGGTATTTCTGATACTGGTACCAATGCTTGAAATGTTCAAAATCCATGAATGATTTAAATTTAAAAAAAATTATAATCACAATAAAGCTTTAGATCAAATATTTTAGGCAATCCAGATACCGATACTTTCATTCATTCATTCATTTTCTATGCCGCTTATCCTCATTAGGTCGCGGGTCCGATACTTTCATTGATTTTTTAATATTTAAAATAAAAGGACAAAACAAACATTTATCAGCACATGTATTTGTGAACTAATTAACAATATTGACTATAACAATATTGACAAAATCACACAATTGCTCCAAAAATATAGGGCCAGTATTGCCAAAACCGATACTGATACTTTTTACTTGAAATTTTTCAAGATCATTGAATCTTAAACAACCATGATTAAAATCATATTAAACACAGGACAGAGACTTTATGCAATGCTGATACTGATATTGATACTTTTTACTTGAAAAAAGGATCCTTTAATGATTTTAAATAATGTGTTTATATAATTTATATATAATAATAATATAATTTTTAATATAATTTTAATTATTATTGTTTGGATTTTTTTTTTTTTACTTTTAGTACAAAGATTGTGGACAATATTTTATCAATACATTTATTTGTGAACAATGTAACGTTTAATATAACATAAGAATTTATAAAAATGATCAACAAAATAATACAATTATTCCCTAAACATAGGGCCAGTACCTTGAATACGTTTGACTTTTTTTATGAAATTATTGTGTTTTTTGCCTTTCATTTGTTGCTCATGAGAATAAAAACAAGTAGATACCAAAAGTAGATACCAATGCTGAAACTGATATCGATACTTTTTACTTAGGTTTTCAAGATCATTTAATTATTTTGTGTTTTTTGCCTTCAAGTTGTTGATTATGATAATTATCGCTGTAAAAAAAAACAGGACAAAGATTTTAGACACTATTGATACCGATAATGGTATTTTTTGCTGGAGATTTTTCAAGATCCTTGAATGATTTTAAATGTACTGATAGTGATTATAATAACTTTTACTTGGATCGTTGATTTATTTGACTTTTGTCATGATTATAACAAGTATAAAACGCAAAGACATCAGGCTATGCCGATAACGATACTTTCTACTCTACATTTTAATATCACAAAATAATATCTGAACTGTACCCTTTTATGAGCAAAATCAGGTAAATTGTGCAAAAATAACCGTGGAAAAGCAGACCATCAGCTCATTCAAAAGGTCTTATTCCCTACAATATAACAACATATAACTAAAAAATGTGTGAAAATGAACACACTTAATACTGATACCACTACTGTCGGTATTTGGATGGCTCTGCCCAACAGAGCCAAAGCACGAGGCTGTGTCTAGTTTTGCCGTCAGATGTCTTTTTATTTTTGTCCGCTCTGGAAATGATGGCGGCCGGTTTGTGTCTACCTCCTGCCTGCGATGTTTACTCCTTCTTTGCTCAGCGATGTTGTACAGTATGTACTGGTATGCACGTCGGGGAGGAGAGAGGGGCGTATCTCCCCCGGCTAGTCCAAAACAGTAACTGTAAAAAGACACGGAAAACGTGGGCCTTTGTTCCTTGAAGAGGCTGACTGACAAGAAGAAGTACAGTGTAGTGTTCTGTGTGTGTATGAAAAAGATCTGCATGATGTACTGCAAGCGCCTCACAGAGGAAAGCAGAAGTTGAAATAAATGTGGAACACGCCGCAATGTCTTCTTCTCCTCGGTAAAAAGTGGGTTTTGCGTGTGCGGCGTGCAGCACGTGGGTGGAAAAGGAGACAAACCGAGGAGGAAGAGCGCGCTTTAATGAAATTAGGTGCAAACAAGGCGAAACGATGAGGGACATGAGGAAAGATGCACCCCCTGCATGTTTAGTCCGTGTACAAATACGTTTTCCACGCAGGCAGACAGGGAATATTCGTCATATAGAAGATGCTTTCCTTATGAAAACAAGAAAGGCCGTGCCCGGCAGACATGTTGGTCATGTTGCAGCATTTATTCGTTGTCACAGAAGATGATAAAAGCTAAGAAATCTCACATGAGGGGCGTTTTGGCTCACTATTTCTGAAGAATCAGCAGACTTCAAAATTCAAAGATGAGATAGGACAGGTAGGACAGGATAAGACAGCTCTGCTCTGGTTGTTGTCATGTGGCAGGTTCCACTGGTGAACCAAGGACGTGATTGGTTGTTAGAAATCTGAGCAGAAGAAAGGTTCGGATTTAGTTGGGACATAAAATGAGTCAGTCTGAATGTCATTCACGTTAAAACTGCAATCCAACAAAAAACCCCTCATGTTTCAGCAATTCTATACGCATCACATAGAACTAGAATCACACTCGCTAGAGCAGTGATCTGTTTTGTCTAGGCTGCTTCCTGGGCCGCTCTATTTGGCATTTTTGCTGTAATCCTGTAAACTGCAAGGGCTTACTTCGATAACCGCTAAGGTCGACGTGAGTCTGACACTTCAAGAGGCATCGACACCAACGAGTTCCGTAGTATTTTGCATTTTTGCCGGCTGATTACGGTTATGTCGTCAACCGCTTATGTCGACAACGGCTAGTGTGAGTCAGGCAGTCCCGGTGGCATTGACATACATGGTCCACTGGACTTGGCATTTTTGCGATAACCCTGAAAACTATATCTAGTACTTCAAAAACCGCTAACGCCAATGGGAGTCTGACACTTCAAGGGGCATCAACACCCAGAGGTTCCATAAAATTTTGCATTTTTGCCGTAATCCTGAAAACTGCATCTTGCAACGCCTAGTTTTGGTTATGGTTATGTCGACAACACCTTATGTTGACCTGAGTCAGCCAGTCTGAAAGGCGTAGACATAAACAGGTTCCACTGTATTTTGCATTTTTGCCCTAATCCTGACAACTGCATCTTGCAATGGCTAATTCTGGTTATGTCAACAACCGCTAATGTCGATGTGGGTCAGATTGTCAGAGGGTTTTTTACATTTTGCATTTTTGCATGAAAACGGTGCCTTTCAATGACTAATCCCGTTTTCGGGACAACCGAAAAAGTTGACAACCGTTTATGTCAACATGGGTCAGCCAGTCCGAGGGTTGTCAACATGAATGGCCGACTGAGGTTTGCATTTTGCCATAATGTTAAAAACTGCATCTGCAATGGCAAGTTTGGATTTCGGTTATGTTGACAACCTCTCATATCGACATGAATCAGCAAGTCTGAGACATGTCGACATAAACCGGTCCCACTGTATTTAACATTTTTGCCATAATCCCGAAAACTGCATCTTACAATAGCTAGTTTCGGTTACGTCGACAACCACTTATGTGGACGTGAGTCAGACAGTCCAAAGGGGAGGGGCCAAACAGCTCTACTCTTCCTGCTGTGAAAAACACCAGCAAAAGTAAGAAAAGTTGTTTAGGCCTCACCTGAGTGATGCATGAGCTCGTTCATCCTGCAAAGAGAAGAAGCGTAAGGATTTACATCTACTAATTTTTTACGTTTTTAGCTTTTAGCAGGTTTAAATCAAGCTGCACGAGTGCTCCCCTCTTTACCTCTGCTCCTCGCCCTCCAGCAGCTTACGGTAGGTGGCGATCTCGATATCCATGGCCAGTTTGAGGTTGATCATTTCTTGGTGTTCACGGATCTGACCCGCCAAGTCGTGCTTGGCTCTCCTCAAGGCCTCCTCCAGCTGAGCGATGTCGTGGCGAGCCCTCTCCAGGCTTACGTCGCCTTCTGTAGTTGCGTCCTCTATGCCCTTCTTCAGGGAGTCCTCCTGGGGTGAAGGTGGACAAGATGAAGGAGGTGCATGTGCAGATGCAGCAGTGGCTGCGGGAAACAAACCTTCTTTTTGAGAGCATCCAGGTCGCCGTTCAGCCTCTGCATGAGGCGCGCCACGTCTGAGATCTCCCTCCTTAGGTCCCTGACTTCCTGTTCACGTTGTCCTGCTTTTAGAACCATGACATCCATCTGAGGGTAGGAGAGGCGTGTTCATAACAGGAAATATGTCATTTGTGATCTTCCTGCTCCTCACCTTTCTCTGGTTCCAGTGCTCCGCCTCCTCCCGGGTGCGAGCGGCCATGTCGGCATAATGACTCTGGGCGCTCTCCACGATCTCACCCATGTCCAACGACGGCTTGGCATTCTCTCGTAAAATCACTGTCTCGTTCTGTATTTGAGATTCCAGCTCTTTAATTTCCTGCAGAGGAGCGCCTCTCTGTTAGTTGGATTCCAACAGACATTTAAGAACATAAAAGTAGCCTTTACCTCATCATAGCCAACCCTGAGGAACTCCAACCGGCCAATCCGATCCTCCAACTCCAGCGTCAGATGTACAGCTTCCAAATGACCTTCATCTGCATCCTGTCGTCACACAAAGTAGTTATGCATCACACTAAACATTAGAATAAACACCAGCATTACCTTTTTGCTGATAATAAAGTCGTTCTCCAGTTCTGCCTTCTTCAGCAACTCATTCTCATACCTGAAGCCAAAGCAGAAGTGAAACATGAGTCAGCCCTCACGTCTTTCATGTAAACTTGGACCTGCTGACCTCTCCTTGGTGTTCTGCGCCTCTTCCTGGTTCCGACGCAGCTCATCCTCCAGCTTGGCGCGGTCGTCCAGTAACTTGTCGATCTGCTGCTTCAGCTCCTTCCTTAGCAGCTTCACTACACCTTCAACCTTGCCCTGATAGAACCCATGGTCCTTCAGGATCTTCAGCTTGGTCTCCAGCTTTCTGTTCTCATCCTCCTGGTGTTTCACCTGAGACACAAAGGTGGTCGCCAATGAACTATGATAATGGTTTGCTTTTGGTCAAAAAGGGCTTATTTCACTTTAATGCTTGGTTGGAATAAATTTCTTTTTCAGAAAAAAATGTAATTTCTACTTTTTGCATTTTGAAGCTCTAGTTAGAACCTCCTTAATTACACACACATATACACATATATGAAATAACACGTTATTGCATTGCACAAAGCCCAGTTTAACATAAAACACAAGTTTATTCACAGTAACCTCCCCTATATACACAGTATATGGGACTGTCGGTTCACAAATTGTCCAGACGGTGGCGCCAGTATCATTCCATTCGAATTCAAACGTTTTAGTATAAATGCTTACAAATATGTCATGTAGAATGTCAGGGGAAAAAAATCTAATCATCATACTCGCATTTTTAATAATCTATAATCTAATATAGTGTATAAATAGATCAATCATTAATAGAGTATCATTATCCTTTTTGCCTGGATCACAGGTATAAATCTCCAACTTTCTTATGACATCCTTTGCAAATTTCAACAAAAGCAACTAAATGATGTGATCAAAATATTACAAACAGCAGTTTACATACTTAACATATTGCTCAAATAACTGTCTGTTATTTTAAGGGTTCTATGACAAGTGTACAAAATTGTTTTTCCGACTACGCACTACATTTTGTGCATTCAGGATGCCACATCTAATTAATGTAGATAGAAATATGAATAATAACCAGAATAAAACATCTGAGGTTTGTGTTACTGGTGAAAAAGCAAAATTTTGTTTGAAACTTTTTTGTTTCTAAAATAATCTGTTTTTTTCATATGATTTTATTCCCATAAGATAACTTTTCCCCCAACCTAATTTTGCAGAAATTACAACTTATATTATGACTTTTATAAAATAATGTTTTTTTCTGTTCTACTAAAAATTACCTAATTTTTTCTTTATTAATATTTATTAGTTTATTCTTGTAAAATTGCTATTTTCTCCTGTTAGAATATGACTTTTTTCCCTCTTACTATTTTGGCTTTACTCGCATAAAATTACAGCTGTTTTTCCGTTTGCATTGTTTTTCCCCCTCCAACTTTCTTCTTGTAGTTTTTCCTTCCGGTATGCCCATTTTTGGGCTTTATTCTCATAACATTATACCTTTTTACGCAAAATAATTTTAGAAAAATTACAACATTTTGGTTGTTTTGTTGTGTTTCTCATACTGACAAAAATTTATTACAAAAATTCATATTTCTACTTCATGCAACTACGAATATTTTTTTATTATTATTTATTAATTATATTTCATTTTGCATTCCTGTATTTTTTGTTTTTGCATTTTTGCTGTTTTTGTTGTGATGAGATTTTTAGCATGCACCACAGGCCAACACAAAAACAGTTGTGGGCAGGACTTTGAACACCGCTGGTGAAAACAGGTAATAGTGCAGCAATGGTGCTCTATAGCTCACCTTTTCAATCAGTTTCACAAACTTGTCATTGAGTCCCACCATGTCGTCTCTCTCCCTGGACTTGCCCGCCGAGTCCACCATGCTGGCTGGGTAGATTCTGGACGACGTTAAGCCGCCGGGCGTGTACGACTGGCTGCTGTAATCTCTGCCTTTGGACATTCTGAGGTCTGAATCTGCAGGATGCAGGAAGACAAGTGAAGGTACTTACGGCGCTCACCTGGATTTAAAGAGAAGGGCGGACCGCTAGGGCCCAGCCTCCTCTTTAAATCCTGGTGTGATGCTGGTCCATAAGCCAATAGTGTCACAGGGTGTGGTAAACAGGCTATAAAACTCACCTGGTTTCTTCCTCCTGTCAAGTTCTCCCTTGATTGTGGTTGCTCCTCCATCATGCCTTCTCACACCGCTGCGAGCATGTTCGGTGGCGCCGGCGGAAGAGGCTCCAGGGCATCGGTCTCCAGCCTGGAAGGTCTCCGCAACGTGCTGCGGAACGACCCCCGCCAGTGCAACTCCGGTGCCGTTGCGTCCGCTCCCGTGGTCCCCGCAGATGACAAACAGACCCTGCAAGGCCTGAACGACCGTCTGTCCGGATACTTGGACAGGGTGAAGCATCTGAAGAAGGAGAACCAGCAGATGAAGGATGAAATTGATGAGATCTTGACCAAAAGGAAAGCACCAGAAGGTCGTGACTGGGACGAGGTGGAAAAGCCGCTGAAGGAGCTCAAGAATAAGGTTGTCATCTTTCTCTCTATAAAGGTTCTTCGTCATCTACTATAATGAGCATATTCCCACAGATTAAAGCCATCACCATGGACAATGCCAAGATGCTGCTCCAGATAGAAAACACTAAGCTGGCCAATGCTGACTTCATGAACAAGTTTGTGCACAATACGGAGAAAATGCGTTAATTCCGACAGAAATAACCTTTCTGTTCTCGATGTCACAGGCTTAACGACGAGACAAAGGCCAGGGAGGCCATTGAAAACGACCTGGAGGAAGTGAAGAGGAACATTGAGGACACCAAGCTAAACAACAAGCAGACACAGAAGGAAATTGAGCTGGTCAAGGATGATCTGGCCATCTTTAAGGAGGATCACAAAAACGTGAGGCTGAAACATCACCGCCAAAGAAAGACCTGTGTAAATAATGTGTGTGTGTGTGTGTGTGTGTGTGGAGGCCGTGGACAACCTGCGTGATAGGATCAAAACCTCAGAGGTGAACGTAGAGATTGAAACTCCCAGCTCCAACTTGCCTGAGATTGTCTACAACATCCGCACACAGTATGACAAACAAGCCGTGAAGAACCTGAGGGAGACAGAGGATTGGTACCAGAGCAAGGTAAAACATCTCCTTCTTCCTGTCTTCTTGTGCGGACCTCATCGTGTTCCTCATCTCTAGTTTGAAAACATCAAGGTGGGGGAGGCCCAGAACACTGAAGTGCTGCAGTCCGGCAAGATGCAGCTCAAAGATCTGCTCAGGGAGAAGAAATACCTGGAGATCAAGGTTCAGGGTGGGAAGCGCACGGTGAGATAGAAGCAAATAAAAGCACCTGCGTTCCTTCACTGCCCCGTAATTACACCTTCAACCTGCACTGCAACCACACCTGGAAGAGTCACAATAAAATAAATGATCCCTTAAACGAGCACCGTCTCCACAGGTCCACAATCTGGAGGAGAACCTGAGGTTCACAAAGCTGGAGAACAGTCAGCGCCTGGCCCCCCTGAACCAGATCATTCTGGACTTGGAGGAGCAGCTGAAGAAGGTGAGGGCGCACGTGGAGAACCAGGTGGAGATGAACAAAGACCTGCTGTGCGTGAAGATGAGACTGGAGACCGAGATTAACAACTACCAGAGGCTCATGTGCGGTGATGGAGACAGGTAAGAACCAAGTATTTGGTCAAGATCTTGTACTCGATCTTGGGGTGTCCAAACCTGCCGCATCGTGCAGTTTGATGAGTTCACACTCGCCCACCAATATCATTATCTACAAGAAAAAAACTATATCACCCAATATCTATTTTTTATGTCAATCAGCCGATACATCCATGTACGTATATTAGGGTTGTTAAAAATAAGATAACATTTTTAGCTAATATTAGCATTTCATGATTAACGCAAGCCACACTCTTCCCATACAGTAGTGAATACTTGTATGTTTACACACAAAGTAGCTTTTAAACACGCATTTAAACACCTTAATTAGATAGTTTTTGTCTTTAAAAAAAAAGTCAAATTAACATACCTAGATTAAGCACTTGGTAACCAGCTCTCTCCCTTGCATTTGTGAGCTACTTGAGCGGAGTCGGCGTTTTGCGCATGCGTCAGTCTCCACGGCGGGAAATAACCCGAAATTCATTGTGGCCAAGTTGTCATGACGACGATGTTCACCGTTACCTACAATGCTTGTAGCTGTTGAAGCTAGTATGTGTCAATGTTCAGTGGTTGTTGCGTTGTTTAGCGTCCTCCCAGTGTGACACGCTTGTATAACTTTATATCGACCTGAACGCAACAACAGCAGTCTATATATATCTCCAACTCGCAAAGCCATCTCTAGGCCTTTCGACGTCGGAGCTATACTTCCTCATTTTCACCCAAACACTGCCGGGTGCATTCATGGACACTCCGAAAATCTCAAAAACTCCATCTTTATAACGCGTTTATGTGTGGCCTACAGAAACAGAAAGACAGGTAAAAACAACAAGTGGAAATTCGTATCACTTCCTTCGTAACTCTTTATGCGGAGGTACAGTTGACTGCATTTAGGTCTTCTTTTCCTTTCGGCTTATCCCAACAGGGGTCGCCACAGCGAATCATTTTGTTCTGTTTGATTCGCATGTTTTGATTTGGCAAAAGTTTTACGTCGGATGCCCTGCCTGACACAGCCCTCCATATGAGGGACATGATCCTTATATTTGGGTAGGGCCAGGATGGATACTCTGAAATTCCATAAAGGATAAGCGGTATAGAAAATGAATGGACTGTCCAAAAATGTGAATTACACCTATATTATGTGGTGTCTTTAAACGCAACGCCTGGTGCTCTTAGTAACGCTGACAAAGTGTGATTGCCACTATCATATATATATATACATACATATATATATTATAATCCGGGTTTTTTCTATATAATAATGACTTTTTATCTCTAATTTTTTAGTTATAATTTTGACATTTTATATCATAATTATGACTTTCATATTTCATAATTTCAATTTTTTATGTTATAATTATGACATACCATTGGGATATTTATATATATATTTATATTATTTTATTTTTTCTTTAAGTGGTGGAAACAGATTTCCATATATACAAATGTATAATCCATGTTCCGTTCTTTCACTTTGTTTATAAAATACAGTAAAAACTGGCATATTTCAGACATAGTTACACATGATTAATCGTGGTTAATTTGAAAACGGATTAATCTGGTTAAATGTCATTGGATCATTTGACAGCCCTATATTCAGTATATACTGTATATGTATCATATATATATATGTGTGTGTGTGTGTGTATATATATTTACACTGCCACAAATGGCCCCCAGGCCACACTTTGGACACCCCTGCACTGGATGAATGGGCGTATTCGTTAATAAGTTAAACTTTGAGCGTGTTTGTGTATTCTCTTCTTCCCTGACAGCTTGGAGTTTTCGACAGAGGATGCGCTGGCCGACGGTAAGTCCTGGATGCGGCTACTTAAACGAATCAAGATTGAGGAATTTAATTTGTGGAATGAAATCAGGTCATTTGCTGACTGGATGCTACATGATCCCAGCCAATCAAAAGCAAGAGAATGGTTTGTTGTGAAGGGTCCAGCAGAAGTCTGAGCTTTGTGTTTGTATCCTTCCCAAGACGGGCAGAAGCCTGATGGAGAGGCCGCTGAGGAGCAGGAAGAATCCATCCCCTCAAAAGCTTCTCATGTCCAAGCGGATGCGGCAACCAAGCCAGCCAACGGCCCTTTTGGGAAGAAAAGTCACAAAACTTCATCTTCCTCCTCTGACTCTGAAGAGGAAGAAGTCAAGAATGAGGCCAAGGAGGAAGAAGCTTAAATCAACAGGTTTCTACTGTGACTAAATAAATAATGAGAAATGCATTCCTCCGTCTTCTCATCCATCTTTATTACGCAATTATTTTCTGTTTTTCACCTTCTACAGTAATTTTGATTTATCTGTACAAACCACTGGCTGAGTTGCTGGCACCAGCATCATTCAAACATGACTAAAAGACAGTAAGCAACCTGCCAACCTTGAAGAAATGGTGTAATCCTCCTTACCCCATACGAATTGGTGGTCCAAACCTTTTCTAAAGAGGTGGTGGTCATTGCAGACATGCTACTACGTTATATATTACTGTTTTAATTTCTCTAAATGTAGGTGATTAGGTGATATTTGACATTATATTACGCTTTTTATGATTGTATATGATACACGGTGTCTGCAGGTCCAATTAAGGTTTTTTAAAGACCATAATGGATACATTTTAAAACAATTTAAAATCCATATTGGCAAAAAAAAAAAGATTTAAATGTATCTTTTTTTAAAAATTGATATACATGTACTACAGTACAACTACAGTAAATGTAGTTTAAATTAAAAAAATATAAAAACCTAATGCATTGGTTTGTTTAAAATAAAAAACAATGTAAATGCATTTTTTTAATGTACATTTTAAGAGAATTTTAGACATTTTAAGGCCTTAACTTCCAACTAGCAATTTAAAAATTCAAATTTGAAATATTAGTTAATATTAGTTATAAAAGATTTTCAACTTAAAAGCAAGACTAAAATGTATGCATTTGTTTAAAATAAAAACTGATATCAAAACATTTTTGTATTTACAGTATATGAGATTTTGGTCAAGGAAAAATTTAAGGAAATTACCAACGCTATAAACGGCAGAGTGCGCAGATGCAGTATTTATGGATTTGACATAAGCATTTGATTAAGTTAATCACAGTATTTTAATTAATAAACTTGAAGGGTATGGAATCAAGAGTGTTTGTTTTTAAATTGGGTACTTAGCAAAGGATATGTGAAGCTAAAAGAATCTACATCAGCTTGCTTAAATATATCTTGAGGCATTCTCCAGGGGTCAATATCAGGACCAAAGTTGTTCAACCAACATATAAATGGAAGGAAAAATAAATGTGATCATTAGTTCTTTTTTTGGTTGAGTGTTTTATTTTTTTCTCAAATGACACTGACATGACAGAGGGGAGGGTTGAAAGCAAAAAGACTATTAGGTGCTGAAGGTCAAGTAAGAGTACCAAATGGAGTAAAAGATATCGTATCAAAAATGTATTTTTTCATATATATATTTATATAGGACTAATAATTCTCTTTAACTATGCAAAGCGAGGAATGCCCTGTTTTCTTAATCTTGAGCCTTGGCTTTTCCTACCAATTGTATTATTTATTATAAAGAAATAAAACAAAAACAACAAACAGGACTGTTTTGGGTGGGCTGTGTGGGGCGTTTTAGAGGCTTCCTGGAGGCCTGTCCAACGAGGCGCCGAGTCGAAGCGTGGTGTGTTCGGGTGTGGCCGCGGTGACTTCAGAGCTCTCTTGGCGCTCTGCCTCAGCGGGAGAAGGTCTTCCCACTGACAAGGAGAGGAGGAATTAACACACTGAAGTCATTCTGACGTGCATTTAACTGTTCATTACTTGTTTTGAAAACGAGTCTACATTCTTGTTGGAGTTACACATTAACTGCAGAACAAAGACGCTCTGTGCTCGGGGTGGTTACCTTTTGAGTACTTAAATGATGAAATTTCAAAGGTCTGGAGGTTTTCGCCAGTAAAACCTCCTGCCTGGCTGACTTCTAACACAAGCAAACACACTCTTGAAATGCACGAGTAGAAACATACACGGGTGCATGTCAAATGAGAAGAGAGAAAAATGAAAGCCCCGGGATGTTTTTCCAGGTAATTTGCCAATTAAGGGTGCGAATCGGTACTTTACTATATTTTACTTAACATCTAGACACGAAATAACATCCTTATAATCACATTTACAGTCATCACACCCAATAAAATAGTATATTGAGAGAACATTTTACACACAAAGCGTGTGTGTTGCTGTAAACGTGATCCGGTGCTACGGAAGCGGACAGGAAGTGATGACAGGAGCTGAGTTTGAGTTTGGCGTGGGTTACGGTCGCCACAGTATCCCGTGTGAGGGATAATTGTGCCCGTTGTGAGATAAGTCAAGCTTGCAATAGAAACCTGTCGTTCCAGCGATCAAGTCTGGTGCTTGAGTGTCTCATCAAACATTATAGTAACATTACTGACAACTAGTGACCAGTGTAGAAGACTACATATCATCTTTGAATGAGTCTTCTGAATGCCTTACATTTGCATTTTACTTAATTTAGCCACTACTTGAAAATGCTTAATTTAGGCAAAATAAGTATAACATTCGCTTTAATGTGCATATTTTTGGACAACAATTTGAAGCGCAACATGGCGAGGGATTACTATGTAGAGCAGAGGTCACCAACCATTGGGCCGCGACCCTGGTGCCAGTACCGGTCCGTGGGCAGGGCCAAACTGGGTCTTGGAAAACGGATTTTGTATGTTTATGCTGTTTAGTTTCATTGTTTTTCTCTGAGTGTTCATTTCCACTTTTTCAGACGTTTCAGACGTCGTTGAATGCACCATAGTTGTGTGCTTGGAGTGAGAGTTCTATAAAGCTTTGCCAATGCTACCAAAAAAATACTGATATTTTCCCAGTTCTTCTTTCACCTCATTGTTGTTTCCAAATAGTGCTAGCATGAATGAAGATATTTCATTCTAGCACACTGCCTGGCACCTACACATCAAACAACAATGTAATAATCTTCTCTCTGGAAATCAAACTCCAAGCTCGCACCAAAAACACACTACAATTTCCCCCTCTTATATGCTCCCCTTCCGCAATGCAGACATCCCTCGCCATCCCTTGTCTTTGACAACATAAATTGTCCTCTAATTCCATGTGGAAGTGGTTTCTGGTTTCTTTGCCCTTCTTCCCCCTGCCGTTTGAAACCCTCAAGTTTAGAATAAATAAACTGGAGGCTAACAAGTTATCTCGGAAGCGGGCCACGTTTAAAGCGGCAGCAGTTTCTTATGTCTCTGCAGGGACTTCGATGCTGAGAGGTTTTCTTCTGCTTTTTTAAACATCAGCAGAGACAGAACAAAGCTACGTACGAGATGGTCTTCATCTCCTTCTTCTCAGCGTCGGGTCGGGCGCGGTTCAGAACCTTGAGAAAGTCTGACGTCTTGGCCCTCATGCGTGTGTGAATGTAGGCCTGCGGAGGAATGAGGATAGAAGATGTCATTTACTGCGGCAAGAACTTTCACAAGCAATTCTGGATACTATTGTTTGTTCTCTTCGTCTTCTCAAGACACAACCGCCCGTCCATAAATCTGTAAATCCACCCACACAGACTCCCGTCTGTCTGTCCCGAAAACACCCGACTTCATTATCTGGCGACGGAAGAAATAATGTCAAACGTTAAAGTGGCCCAAAAAATACCTCTTAGCAGCGTTTACAGCTGACAGGTCCATTAAGGAAGAAGGACTCATGTGTATTCAAAACGCCCACTGTCAGGTCTAAAACCAGTGTGATGACTACACAGATGGTGCCTTCTATTGAGGACAATGGAGGGTGGAACATGAAATGACAGTGACTCTTTAAAAGCCTGTTATTAAAGCAGAATTTACGCCTTTATGACAACAGGTGTAGCAATGTGAAACTAACTCAAACTCTTTTTAGATGACAACAGAAACGACAAATCCAACAAAACCGACTTCCGGCTTACCTTGGAGCACTTTATGTGGTAATGCAGGTAGTCCCTGAAGGTGTGGATGAGGTTGATGGTATTGTCTCTGGCATTGGCGTTGGTGTGGCGTGGAAAGAGGACTGAAAATATGCACGCTTTCATCAATATCACATTTCATCAATGTCGGAGAATGAGATTGGAGAAAATTTGTCTCCTGGAAACCCACCAAAGGTGATGTACCCGATGTTGTCCCCAATGGCCGCGTCCGTGTCCTTGAGTTCCAGAGGTGGCTCCCTGTGGCTGAACAGCACCTGGGGGGCTGTGTGGCTAGCTCGCCGACCCTCCTTGAACTCCTACATTCATCAACAGTTCTGTCACTTTGCAATCGTGCACGGTAACTTTCCAACAAAAACTTACAAACATTGTAAAGCAGAGGTGGCTCTTCGTTATCTGAGAATAATTCGCAAATCAAAAAAGGCAGAGCTGGGGGTAGCAGAGATGAAGATGCTGAGGTTCTCTTTGGGTGTGACCAGGATGGACAGGATCAGGAATGAGTACATCAGAGGGACAGCACATGTTAGAGGTTTTGGAGATAAAAGTCAGGGAGGCCAGACTGAGATGATTCGGACATGTCCAGAGGAGAGATAGTGATTATATTGGTAGAAGGATGCTGAGTTTTGAATTGCCAGGCAGGAGGCCTAGAGGAAGACCAAAGAGGAGGTTTATGGATGTAGTGAAAGAGGACATGAAGGTAGTTGGTGCGAGAGAAGAGGATGCAGAAGACAGGGTTAGATAAAGGCAACTTATTCGTTGTGGCAACCGCTGAAGGTATAGGCCAAAGGGAAAAAAAGAAAAATTCTCAAATCAGAATGTCGACACTTATTAAAGGTTTATCTGAAACGCTTCTTGAAATGATGACCGTAAACGAGCAAAGTGTGAATTATGAATAAAGTTTACATCCTTATAATATGATGGGGAGAACACAGGCTGCATGGTGGCCTGGCGGTTAGCATGTTGGCCACATCTGGAAGATTAGGTTCAAATCTGCGTGCGTTTTCTCCCACATTCCAAAAATATGCATGTGAGGTTAACTGGTGACTCTAAATTGTCCATTGGTCAGAATGGTTGTTTGTATGTGCCCTGCAATTGGCTGGCGACCAGTCCAGGGCGTAATAATATTTATTATTTTATTTATTTTTTATTGCTTAAAATTTTATTTTAACATATTTTAGATGATTTCGTCCTGTGTTTTTTCTGTTGTATTAGCTTGGCTATATTGTAAATATATATACACAAACAAATAAATAATTATGTATTATTTATTTTTATCTCTGTAGGTTTTAATTTTATTTAACTATTACTTACTATTTTATTTGAATTAATAATCTATGTAGTTAATTAATTAGATGTCTTATATGTCCTTATGCTGTGATATAAGATACACAACTGATTTAAATTTACCAGACACATTAGATGAAATTGCAGAAATTATCGGTATCAGATCGATATCTCCGATCAGGCTCCGAACAGCCTGATCTTTACTCTGTGTCGGAATGGAAAGGAAATCAGTGGTATCACACATGATTAGTGTGCAGCTTGTTTTTTGAAAGATGATTAGTAATGACACTAATTTGCGTTGTCACCTATAACACAAAGCTTATACAGTTTAAAGTACAAAGACAGATTTTTTGGGGGGAAAAAAGTTGTTCTCTTTAAGGATAAAAAAACCAAAAAAAACAAAGCGGTAGCACAAATACTGAGGTACAAATCCTTGGGAACCTTGGGTTACCTGTACCATTGCACCCCCACTATTTACTGCAACTTTAACTTTCTGCCACAATGTTACACCAGAGACACATAAAACCACTTCCACTACAATTTTTGTGGAAAACCATTAGGGTGCAACAATCTCTAAAAGCCGTGCAAAATACTACATTTCTCCTGAGCCAAGCCTGATGGGTGCATGGCAGTTAAAAATGGGTGTGTACAGTAAATTAGCCATTAAGTAATGACGCAGTTTTCATTGTACAATACCAGTAAAGACTGAAGATGTAAACGTTACCACTACATTTATTGAAGTACACTTTTTGACTAATTAGAGATTACATGCGGCCTAACAAACCTGCATGAAAACTTTTCCAATGATGACATCGTCGTCGTCTTTGAAGACTGTGCTGAACACCACGGTCACCCGGTCTTTCTTGGCCTCCACATACCTGAGGGCAACAACGCGTCATTTAACACCTCTTTAACTTTAAACCTCATTTGTCTTGCATGACATGCATTGAAATGCACACCACTCTTGTACATACATGGACTCGTCATCTCTGTAGTGGACCACGGCCCTCTTCTCGCCCTCTTTGCCCTCCTCCTGGAACTTGAAGTACTTTTCAAAAACAGAGGCAAAGCAGTTCCTCTTCAGCATCCCGGCTTGGTGCACCACCTCGTCTTTGTTGCCTGGTAGAGCATCCAGGTCATAGAGGAGCGACACGTTGTAGCCTGCAAGGAATCACAGCAGGAATTGCTGACAAAATTCAAACGGTCACTTTAAAGAAAACATTCCTGGTGGAAACAAATGAGAAGCGGCAGGCGGAGAAAGACGTAGCAGACATTCACATAAACGTACCGGACTCTGGTGAAACCAGGAAACTCCCATACACTCTCTTCAGGAGCTGAAAACAACAACAAAAGGTACTCAGTGAACAGTCCCACAATCAAGAACTGTGGAACATTTTACTTTGTCTCCATAGTGTATCTTCTGGAACAGTGACAAGGGAATTTGGGCCAGCAGATGTTTGAAAAATGGAAAAATTAACACCTGGTGACACAACCATATGCTTCGCAGCTACTCTAGAGACCAAACATTCATTCATTCATTCATTTTCTATACCGCTTATCCTCATTAGGGTCGCGGGTATGCTGGAGCCAATCCCAGCTGACTTTGGGCGGGAGGCGGGGTACACCCTGGACTGGTCGCTGGTCAATCACAGGGCACATATAGACAAACACACAAAAATAAACGCCCTGCCTCTCCCACAACTCCATTCAAAATCTGAAAGAGCATCCACGGCAAGGCTATGACAGCTGAAGTCCACACAACATCGAATATCAGCCAGCTCGGAGGGGCACGTGACTGGAAGATGGTGGCAAATGCGAACTGAAGGCTACGTTTTTTATCTGGGATTGCCACAATAGACCTCAGACCAGACCTCACAGTTGACATGATTGAGGAGGTCTTCAAATGCAAGCCCTCCAACATCCCAAGTTCTTCAAGGTGGTGATGCCGAAAAACGCTAATGAAGAGCCAAGGTTGCCCAGAGTCTACCATCAGACTGCTTAATGCCAACGCCAAACCATCAAAACCCTCCCGGGAGCAGCAGAGGAAGCTAGTCGGTGGGTTTGGGTGAAGAGGTGAGACATCTATTGGGTCCCAAAGTAAAATCAGGGTGCACAGAAGTACTAGTACTAGAACTCAAAAACAGAACTGGTGATTTTTTTATTATTGCCATTTCATCAGCCTGCAGGAATCCTGAGTTGAAGGGGTCAGACTGGAAGGCGGGTCTTTTCTCTAATAGTTACTGGTCATTTCGGAAAAAACGGAGTGTTCAATGCTAAGTATAATCAGGAATGGCAGCAATAAAGCTGAGGATTTGAAAAAGCTGCTGCTTATGTCACCCTGAAGAATAAAAAGTCTGCCACAACGTTCATGCAGCGGCTGCAACTCAGTCAGCACTTCCTTGCCTGTGGCGAGCATGCCTCAGACGCACTTCCTGTTTCTATTGGAGGCCTCAGCAGCTGGGTGGTTATTGTTTTTTCCCTTAATGGCAGCAGAGTGCTGCAGACCTCATTCGCCTATTTTCGGATACTTGATCAACTGTGCACCCCGTTGAATCGAAGTGTGTCATACCTCGTCGGCCCCATGCTCCTGTAGCTCCTTGTAGAACTTCAGGGAGATGCTGACCATCACTTTGGTCTTATCTCCATTGGGATTGGAGATGTGGTACAAGACACCATCAAAGTCTGCAAGAGAAGGACAACATGAAGAAATTGTGTGCTATAAATGCTACATTAGGATTATGAGCACATGCAGTAATATATAAATTAATATCTGCCATCCGTTGTCTAATTAAAGTGAAACTCACTTTAACTTAAAATTTTGCCACAGTTTTGCATTTTCAGTCTACAACTTCTCATAGAAAGTCACTTGACATACACACTTACATAGCAAAATCAGGGTTGCGCAACACTTACATACACGTTTTTTTAATTGTGACTGCTAAATAATCTGCCATGGGGCCAAAGAAAACTGCAAGGGCCTGCATTTTGATAAAGGTGCAAAACAATATTGAATTTGATCATGCCAGGATGTATAACGAAAGTCCGCATCAACAATACAGAAAGTTCCATGTATTGTGGTGTTCAACACTAATAGATGCCATGCATCACTTTGGGGTCTGATTGCAACTGCAGTAGTTAAAAAAAAAAGAAAGAAGTTGGAGAGGACACGTCCTAGCTCACCTGCAAACGTCACATCAACAGCCTCTGGTTTTGTTCTGCAAGGAAAACATCAAGTGTTACTCTAGTGCGAGCTACTGTTCCATTTTGGGACGTCGTCCCTCGATCGCAAGAATATTAGAAAAAAATGTATTATAACATCAGTGCCTTCGCCTCCCGGAGAGTGACCAATAGGCACGGATTTTGACCACTAAACATTCCCCTCCGCATTGCCGCCTTCCAGGCACGCAACCCGAAAGCTCCAGCTAGGAGCCCAGTCCCCAAAACCCGACCGGAAGTATCAGCACACGTACACCGGACGTCAATAGTTATTGCACGCTAATATGGCTCAATATCTGCTTTTGCTACCTCAGAAGAAAGTGACAAATATAACTACACAGATGTGCACCTCCAAAATAAAATCTTGGAGCTGTGGCTCGTAACGGATGCATCAACCCGGTCGTTCGCTCGCCCACAACACTAAGCCAACAAGCCCAGTTCTAGTTTGCAATACAGCCGACACCACGAGCCCGACGAAGATCCACAAAAATAGGGGTGGTCAGAGGGTGGCTCGGGGGCCATCCGCGGACCGTAGCGCATTTGTCATTGCATCATTGCAAAAACAAAAGCAAATGTAAAAAAAAAAAAACCCAGCAAAAATGGTTTAAAAAAAAAAAAGAGCAAAAGCCACAATAACAAAAAGCTGAAATAATGACACCAATAACACAAATGATATAAATATAAATTAATTTGTACTTTCTATACTCAATATTACTATCGCTAAATATTACAGTTGTAACCAGAAGTTGACATACACTGCATTTTATTCTTACTGTCCCACATAAAATCAGAACAAACCTTTAACTGAGGTCAATTTCAATATTTCTATTTGCTGAATGCCAGAATAAAGAGAATGGGAATTTTTTTAGACAGTTTTGTATCACTTTTTTCAAAGTCAAAAGTTTACACACACCAAGACTGCTATGCCTTTCAACAATTTGGGCAAGCCGAGATGATGACATCATCTCTTTGGAAGCTTTTGATAGGTTAATAGACAGTGTTTTGAGTCCATTAGAGACACACTTGTAGATGTATTTCAGGGCACATTTGAAGCACGCTGCTTGTTGTTGAAACATCATGGGAACATCAAAAGATCAGTCAAGATATCAGAAAGAGCATTGTGGATTTGCACAAATCTGGTTCATCCAGACAATTATACGTAGGTATAAACATCATGGGAACATCAAGCCATCCTACCGCTCAGGAAGGAGACAGGTTCTGTCTCCCAGAGAAGAATGTATTTTGCTCCGAAATGTCCAGAACAACCCAAGGACAGAAGCAAAAGACCTTGAGAAGATGCTGGCTGAAGATGGTAGGAATGTGAGAGCTGAGCGTCTACTGGTTACAATGGGGAAGCGCACTCTACGCTTTCCAATGGGTTGTCCCACTGCGCGAGCTGGGCTTTTTCCCGCCCATCGGACGCACGGCATCTCTGGGGGTTTATGGGGCATAATGACTGGATGATCTGTCTGAAGCAAAATCCCTTTTTGCTTGACAGCAAAATGAGCGTATCAGCGATCTTGAAACTGTCACTGAAGCATTTCCCAAGTTTTTCATTCCGTTGAATTTACCGATCCTCTGCACCTTTGTGTTTGTTAAAAACGACTGGGAAGGCAGTGTAGAATTTGCATTAAAATAAATAAACACATTTATGATGTAGGTCAGAAATAAAATGAGCTTGCCCTCCTTGCATGACCAGCAGCCACCACTAACTGATTATATATTCTGTATATGTGTTTGCGTGTGCATGTATGTATGTATGTATATATATATATATGTATATATGTGTGTGTGTGTGTGTGTGTGTGTGTGCAGGTTCACATATATATGCTGACTACTGAGGTTCATTGAGGTGTTCCGGGCATGCCCAGTCGGGAGAAGGCCCCCGGGAAGACCTAGGACACGCTGGAGGGACTATGTCTCACAGCAGGCCTGGGAACGCCTTGGTGTCCTCCCGGTGGAGCTGGAAGAGGGCGCTGGGGACCGGGAAGTCTGGACTTCCTTACTGAAGCTGCTGCCCCCGTGACCCGGACAAGCGGAGGAAAATGGATGGATGGATGGATGGATGAATGGAAGTTCACAGCAGAGGTCTCAACAAATTTGATGACCACTGAGTGATGTAAACAATAAGCAAGCCAAGCAACAGATTCTTGCACTTTATGCTTTCTAACCTGCAAAGCACTACTGGGGGTTTGGTTAGTAAGCTAGGCCTTCAGGGGGTAGATGCTGCTGCAGCTTGCCCAGGCTCAATTCGATGCATGTTCCAATAGACTGCATCACATAACTGTGCAGACTTGACTCAGCTTGACTTCTGGAATGCGGAAGCTGCTAGCTGGCAAGCTAGCTAGCTAACTATCACTGTCTGGTTCTGTTATTCTTTAAGAGGCAAAGCCATTTTGTTTTTTTGTTTTTGTTTTTTAATCATAAACCGGCGACTGTTGTACAAATAACTCAATTATTTCTATTGGAGATTAATATGATAGCTTTTAAAAAAGGAACCGAACATCAAAGAGTGCAACAGAAAACGTTTCCCCATTCCAAAACAAACAAGTTAGCTTGCTGTATCAGCTTTATTTACGCAACTAATTCGGTTTTAGACAGTTTTCTTTGAAATGCAGCATTTATCAAGGACGCTGTGTCACGCGAACGGTAAGGGGAAACGTACCGAACCGGGGTTGACACAACCCGGATCGTTGAGACAGACACACCCCAGCTAGAGGCGAAGCAGTCGTAGCCGATAAGTCTAGCTCGTTCGGGGTTCGTTTCCCCACCCCGACCCAATTGCCGCAACTTTACGGACTCTCCCGGTTCCGTAAACGTTCCCCAGACCCGGTAAACGATCAACGGCTGCGCCCACATGCAGGGAAATGCTAAAGGGGAAGCTAGCTGCGGTTAGCATTGCTAGCCAGGTGTAACAATGATTCTCACCCGTTTGATGCGCTGTCGAACTTCAACGACAGCGTCTCCTCTATGATGCGGTTGTTGATTTCTAACAGGATCATCGCAGTGAATTGTGGAGTCAAACAAGACGGGGGCTAATCGCTGCGATTCCGATAAGGTTGCTCTATTTTGTGTCAAATCTTGCTAAATGTTTCCTCCCTTGACAGACCAGACCGCTTCCGCCGAGGCTTCTTCCGCCTGTCACTTCCGCGTATTTTACACTCTGGACCCCATAAGACATAGTAGTCCGCAGTGTTGCCTGAAAGAAATTCGTCATAACAAATAAAAGCCATAGGAGAATATTTTTATTTTTGGTTTACTTACTTTCAGGCGTTCTTAATAATTTATTATTTATCATTATTATTATTATTTTATTATATCCGTTGGCCATCTCTGTGTGGAGTTTGCATGTTCTCCCCGTGCGTGTGTGGGTTTTCTCCGGGTACTCCGGTTTCCTCCCACATTCCAAAAACATGCATGTTAGCTTAATTGGCGACTCTAAATTGTCCATAGGTATGAATGTGAGTGTGAATGTTTGTCTGTCTATATGTGCCCTGCGATTGACTGGCGACCAGTCCAGGGTGTACCCCGCCTCCTGCCCAATGTCAGCTGGGATAGGCTCCAGCATCCCCGTGACCCTGAATATTTATTATTATATTATTTTTATATAATATTCAGAAACATGCCCGAAAAGAAGGAGGGAGAAGCAGAGCTTATTTTCTCCATCAGTGAAAATGTATTCACATCATGTGTTTTTAAAAAAAAATCATGTTTACATTTACAATATTTTATGTGCTCCTATTTTGTCATCAGAAAATTTGTTCACTTCCTTTGTTTTGTTTTTTGTTAATTACTAAAGAAAATATTATTGCTTGCTAGTATGCAGTATTGAAATAATGAAAATAATGAAATAATGAAACAATGAAAAAGAAAAAAAAGAGAGTATAGCTTGTGCTACAAAGGAAAAAATAGATAGACCGATAGGTAGATGTAAATTTACAATCTCCGAAGGGACATTTTCGAGGGAAGGAAGAATAAAACGTGTTAAAATCATTAATTCATTCATTTTCTATGCCGCTTATCCTCATTAGGGCCGCGTATACGCTGGAGCCTATCCCAGAAAATCAAATAATACAGTTAAGGTAGTTGCATTGTAAATAAACAAAAAAAAAGTTTGCATTAACAAATATTAGAGAATGACATAAGTCAAAATATATAGAAAGATTAAAGGTGCCTGAATAAATACGTAAATGCTGGGGTAGAAATCTGAGTGGAACATATAATTCATAAATAAGTCATGAATTTAAATCAAGAAATAACATCAAGATATTAAGCGCATTGCTAAAAATTGCTGTAAATAGGCATATGTGTGTCTGCTGTTGTTTAATAGCTAATCATTTATTGATAAATGTTATCTTCTTGCTGTATTGTTCCTATACGTGCAATAAAAGCACACATATATTTGTATATTATGATGAATAAAAAGCTTTGTCAGAATAAAGCTTAAGAAAAACATCTATCTGCAAAATATCACTGTGACTGACACTTTTTTGCATTATTATTATCATCAACACAAATGTTTTTTCTAAAGTAATAATGTATTAGTTCTTTTACTCATGCTGTTTGACGTTTGTTTAAGAAACAAGATAAACAACCAAACTGAGGCGATCATATGGAGACAGTATATGCGTTGTCTTTGCATCTAATCTATCAGCCAAAGCAGACAAAACGCACTCAAGTCATAAATTCTCCTTTGGAAAAAACATCAGTAAAATACATCTTTGTCCCCGAGGTACATAATTAGAGGGCATCTTTTCCTGGCAACACAAAATGTCAATAATGACTATGACTAACCTCTGTGTCAACTCCTCATCTCATGATTTAGGCTTTCCCAGCTGGGTGAATCACAGAAAACACAAACTGTCGCAACAAAAACAACACGCTGAGATCTGAATATGCAATATATATTTCTAACCTTGACTTATTCTATTTGTTTTCTATGATATATAAATACGTTTTAAAAAGACAGAAAAATATAAGGATGAAGAAAATGTTGCTTTGTAAAAAAAACAGATTTTACTTTATTGAATATGCTGAAGTTATCTCTTATAACACAGAAGGTGTAAAATTAGGTAAATTTTTGGTAAACAATATTTATATATATATATATATTTCTGCATAATTAAGAGAGATTGGATGCAACAGAATCGCATAGTGTAACATTTTAGAGGTATTTCGTCTGTCTCACACCTTTAATTCACAAAGTCAATTACATCAATTTTGTTCTCTGGGGGGTTAGGAATAGTTAATTTATTTCTATTAGTTATTTTTATTAAGTGTTAGAAAGTCAACACTTCCATACTTGTACATACGTGAATATCGATTAATTAATTAGTCATTATAATTCATTTATGGAATACGTATTTATCATTTTAAACATTATGTGTCTGTCGGTACACAGCTGCCACCTATGGAAGTCTCCTGTAATGTCATACTGTAGTTTCAGCGGCCATTTTTCGCTCTCAAACTTCAGTCCCCAGAACTCCTTGCGACGACAACTCCACGCGCTCATCCAATGAAGACCGTGTCGCGATACACGAGTATGTAAGGTAAAGCCAGTTAAATGTCGCTTTTATTTACGGTTAAAGCACCGCGCTCCGGTGTAAATGACAATGGGGGCTATTGTAATCCCGCATTCTCACCGTTAGAAGTGTGTCGCGCGTTTTTGCGCCGACACACTTCCCGTCGTGTTTGTTTGCATGGTTAGCCAGCTAGCCGTGTTGTGGTGCATTTACTGCTTCTTCACCAACGGACTGCTGGGCTCCCTCCGACTGGAATGCTTTTAATCACACAGCGACTTAGCAAAGTCGCAAGTTGTTGGGTTTTACTGGCAAATATGAATAGAGTAGTTGAGCTTGTGAAGGCAGGCTTGTGTAACTTTACGTGGACACGTCCATTGGATTTCAGAGCCACTTAATGCTAAGATGCGTTTACGTTCCTCGCTGTAGTGTAGTATCCTGCAGCTGTTTCATTAACCAAAAAAAAACAATCAGTTTTGCCCATTAGAGTGGTTGCCGTTTTGCTGGTGTTTGATCAATGCAACCACATTTTTTAGTTTGGCTGATCCATACTTCTATCTATACCATTTTCTGTTTCAGGTGAACAATGAAACTGACCCAGGGGCTGCGTAAGCTTGCTGTAACACATTTTTGCAGCACCTAACAAAGCAAAGGTCAACATCTTCTCTTGTGTGTGTGTGTGTGAGGGTGACAACATGTAGAATTTTAACCACACACACACACACACACACTATTCCAACAGTTGTTTGCAACGAAAGCAGAGTTGAATAGTTGGTGACGCAATGGTCGCAGAGGGAACAGCGGCGCAAGAGACTGAGATGGACCTAAAGGTGCCTGCAGCTCAAGACGTTGGAGGACACGGGAATGGTGATTTGGAGATGGCGGTTTGTGCTTTGCAGGAGCCGCCTGCTTCTAATCCTGTCCCGGGGGAGCCCGAGGAGCCTCGAAAGTGGATGTGTGCCATTGCGTTTCTGTGTTTCTACGGGTTTATGGCATCCATCAAGCCGGGCGAACCTTTCATTACGCCGTATCTGCTCAGCCCTGAAAAGAACTTCACCAAGCAGCAGGTTAGTGGCGCCCTCGGACTGAGCTATGCTGCTATTGCACGTAATATGTTTGTTTTAGTTTGCCACATAACACTCCCCTGCCTTACGACTACTGAACTACTGCTGGACAAGTAATAATTATAGATTTATTGACGCAATTGATGATTTATTGACACAAGCTGTAAGTTAACACAGCTGTTAACTTCGTTCTCAAACTTTAGTCTTAGACCAAATTCTCCCTCCTGAGTGGTCCAGAATTCCGTATAGTTAAGCCGGGTGACCCATTGGAAACATTTGTGTCCTGTGAGGCGATCACTGATCCATCTTAGCGTGGCAAAAGCTCACATTCCTCTTCTGGAAGTGGGTCAGTGTGGAATGTTTGCGTTGGGGAATGACTGGGAAGCTCTCATTGGAAGGGGAACATTTTATTTGTATACTAGAATTAGTGCTGCACGATTCTGCAAAATAAACTGTGAATATATATGTATATTTTTAAAGTAGTCACACAAAAAAAATGTTTGTTCGTGTTCAAAATAATTTGAAAAATTCTGAATGGAGAGCGACGACGACAGTCCTCCCTACGACAGTCCGTGATGCAATGAGAACTGATTTAAAAAAAAAAGTCCAGTCGTATGCAATGCACGGTTGAATGTACAGTTTTGTGCAAAAGTCTTGGGCCACCCTTGCACGTGTTGTCGTGACATAACCGTGTAGAGCTAACTTTGTAAGGTGACCGAACGTCTCGTTTTCCCAGGATTTGTCCTCTTTTAACGTCCTGTCCTAGGCTGCCCTGAAAATTTCATTGGGCCACTTTGCGTTCTGTCCAAAGAAGGAGTTTTTCCTTGCCTCCATCGCCAAGTGCTTGCTCATATGGTGTTGCAGTTGGTGCTCTGCTTTCATGTGTAAAGTGCCAGGAGATAACTGCTGTTGTGATTTGGTGTTACTATAATTAGAATCAGAATCAGCTTTATTGGCCATGTGTGCTTACGCAAACAGGGAATTTGGCTTGGTAAAAATAGCTCTCGTTGTACATACACACAGACACTAATAAATAATTAAAAAAGATGTGCAAAGTGACAATTGTGAAGTAAGTAAGTGGGGGTGTGGTTAATAACCAGGGCATGATTTGCATTTGCAAGAAAACCCATTATTTACCCACAAATACATTCATTAAATTAGCTAATTATTTCATATTTGTCAGTAGGGGTGTCACGAGACACTCAGTTCCCGAGATGAGACGATACACAAGATTGGGTCTACGAGGACGAGACAAGATTTTATCATTACGTTTAATAAAAGTACCATAAACAAATATGACGGTATATTGAAATATACTCGTTTAATTTCTGCTCTGTCGCACTCTTCTGCACGGTGTGTGTATGCTAGCGGTCCCGCCTCCACCCACCGAGACAAACAGACTGTATGACTGAGAAAAGGCCGTTTTATGGAACAAAGGCGCCAAGGTGCTGAAACCAGTGCACAGAGTGAACTCTCCTACCTGCCCATTTGGAGGCGAGAGACAAGGAAAAGAGACCCACATGCACATGACAATATACCGTATTAAGGCTGGCAAAATTATGGAGTTGTCTGATTATTAATTGATTGTCCCAGGCCTAGTGCCCACAGTACTTTTTTGTTAGTAGAGTAGATACTATCTTTATTTCCATACAAGCATATTATATTAGGATTTATACTAAAGTAAGTTAAATAATAAATGTCAAATTATGTTAAGTATTTAAATATAATACAAAAACAATGTATTTTATTTAATGTAAAAATATAATATTTCTATAATATACAGTATATTACATATAAAACATTTATCTTGGAGATCAAGTATCAATATACTATGATATAAACGTGTGTGTGTATATATATATATGTGTATGTGTGTATATATATATGTATATATATATATGTGTGTATATATATATATATATATATATATATATATATACATACACCGTATTTTTACGTATATGTATACTGTATATACAGTATATGTATATGCATTTACATAAAATAAAAAATAAAAGTACAGAAATATTTTATTTGATATGCACACTTTAATGTATTAAAATTCTAAGTATATTAGGTAAATTTTGAGTATCATTTGGTGGCCAAGTTTTTGGTAATCAAAATATAGTCACCCTAACTAACTTATTAACTATTCATTCATTTTCTGTACCGCTTATCATGTTAGGTTAATTGGCGACTCTAAATTGTCCATAGGTATGAATGTGAGTGTGAATGCTTGTTTGTCTGGCTTGCGATTGACTGGCGACCAGTCCAGGGTGTACCCCGCCTCCCGCCCAGAGTCAGCTGGGATAGGCTCCAGCATACCCGCGACTTATTAACTAGTTCTAGTTATAACTAGTTCACTTATTTTTTGGTGTAATGTACCACCGCAGCTGACTTTATTTATCCTAAAAGGGCTTAATTGTGTCATAAGTTATGCTATAAAAATGTTAGACAGCAAGTGATGGTGTAGGAATACCTTATAGTCATAATGCAACACCTAAAAGCCCTCCCTGCAGAAATAAACCTGATTAAACTTAACTGTCCTTTCTGTAATTTTAGGTGACCAATGAGATCACACCAGTGCTGACCTATTCCTACATGGCAGTGCTGGTTCCAGCCTTCTTGCTGACTGATTTTCTGCGCTACAAGCCAGTTCTGGTCATCCAGGGTGTCAGTCAGGTGGTGATCTGGCTCATTCTGCTCTTGGGTACCTCCCTCATCCAGATGCAGTTCATGGAATTCTTCTACGGCGTCACCATGGCGTGCCGCGTGGCATATTCCTCCTACATCTTCTCCCTGGTCACCCCTGGCCTCTACCAGCGCGTGGCCAGCTACTCGCGCTCCTCGGTCCTCTTGGGAGTGTTCACCAGCTCCGTTCTTGGACAGCTTTTTATCTCCGTGGGCAAAATCGCGTACACCACCCTCAGCGCTATTTCTTTAGGTTTCGTCAGCTTTGGTCTGGTGCTGTCGCTGTGCCTGCCCTGGCCGAAGCGCTCCTTGTTTTTCAACCAGGCACGGAGTCAGGAGCGCAGGGAAGTGGCCGCTCAAGTAGCCACCAAGGCAGAGCTGGACAAGATGAACCCGAAGGACGGCGGGTTGACTACCGCCCTGTCGCCGTGCTCTGCACCCCGCTGGAAGAATTCCATCTTTGTGCAGATGCTGGTGGAGCTGAAAACTGTGGTGAAAAGACCCAACCTCCGACTGTGGTCCCTGTGGTGGGTGTTCAACTCCACGGGATACTACCTGGTGTTGTTCTACGTCCACATCCTGTGGAGCAACTTCGCCATATCCACGGAGAACAAGAACGTTTACAACGGAGCCGTGGAGGCCGCTTCTACCTTACTGAGTAAGACATTTCTACAACTCCAGGGTTCCAAGTTGATGAAAATTACCGTGATTGTTCTTAACATTGTTCCGCTGCAGGCGCTTTGACCGCCTTCACCGCAGGCTTTGTGAAAATCCGGTGGAATATCTGGTCGGAGCTGGTCATCGCTATAATCACAGCCTTGCAGGCTGGGCTGCTGCTGCTCATGGGCACAACTGACAACCTTTGGGTCTGTTACGTGTCCTACGTCCTTTTCAGAGGCTTCTACCAGTTCCTGGTGCCCATCGCCACGTGAGTGCAGACTCGTTTACCCATAACCAGGCTAAAACCAGGTCCAGCTAAAATCTTTAGGCAGATTGCTGCCTGGATCTCTGGGAAGTCCAGAATCATCTGTGGTGGAGTAAATGTGACATTGCAGAAAACTGGGAAGTACTGATACATTCTGACATAGCCCGGCACTTCATTGCAGATACGGATATCAACCAATAGCGATATAGGCAGCAGCAAGTGCGCCAGGTTAGTCCTCATAAATTCCGGCCTACATCATAAACATTTTAATGTATTTTTTTATATGTAAATTCTACTCTCCGTTCCTAGTCGCGTTTACAAAGTCACCGGGGATCGGTAAAGTCTCCGGATCAGTTCAGAACAACAAAAATAAAAACTTGAAAAATGCTTGAAAATTGGATGTTTATACTTAGATTGCTGATTCGCTCATTTTACCGTCAATCAAAAAGGGATTCCGCTTCAGACAGATCATCCACTCATCATGTCCCATAGACCCCCAGAGATTCAGTGCGTCCGATGGGCGGAACATGGCTCAGCTCGTTCAGTGGAATAACCCACTCTACTCTTCTCCATTGTAGCCAGTAGACGCTCAGCGTCCGACTGCTGATTTAGCTCGTTTAGCTTCCTTTGTCGCTAACAAACAATGGCAGGGGAACAGAAAGGGAGAGCGCGGTACCAAAAGCGGAGCTAATCTACAGCATGTGTTACAACACTTTTATGGCAAATGAATGAGTCGTATCAGCACAGGAAATAAGGGATTAAAGGCGACCAATTACAGCCATTACGATCTGCAGTGCAGATAGAATGCAGCAAAAATACTGAGCTGTGGAAATAGTAAAGGAGAACAATGGTGCCCAAGGGGAGAATAAACATGACTAATTGGCAGATGGCAACAGGTGTGGTTCCTCCCTCTGCCAGGCGCAATAGGAAGTCCAAACGCAACGTAGCAATATAATTGCAGCACTTTTGTTTTGGCTCTCAAACTGAACTCAAAGATGTACACAAAGGGCCTACCTCTCTCAAATGCTGTTCACAAATCTAAGTGCCCTTATGCGAGAACCGCTGGGATAGAATACTTACTACTACTAACCTCCCAGTTAGAGGTCTCAAGTTTGCACTTTCCCAGTTTTCTCCAATGCAGCATAAAGAAGAAGCTTTCCAACCAAAAGCTGTCAGCTTTGACCTCACTGCCCTGCTGTGTAGTTTTCAGATAGCGTCGTCGCTCACCAAGGAGCTGTGTGCCCTGGTGTTTGGCATCAACACCTTCTTGGGAACCATTCTGAAGACCATCATCAACCTGATATTTGCTGACAAGCGGGGCCTGGCTTTGGATGTGCACAGTCAGGTAGACCATTACCTGCTAATGAAGCGTTTACCAGACTTAGGTAGTGTTCAAAATAATAGCAATGTGACTAACCAGATGGATCACTGCTATTTGTATTTTTTTACTGCTACACGGCAAGCAAGTTAATAGTAGGTGCAGTAGATTCTCAGAAAAGGCAACCCAGCATTCATGCTATGCACTCTCTTAAGGCTGTGTAATTGGGCAATTAGTTGAAAGGGGGTTGTTAAAAAAAATAGCAGTGTCTGCCGGTAATTTTACAAACTCAAAACTATTTTGGACAAACGTTTTTGTTTGTAGGGTTTTGGCTATCCTTTGAATGGCTAAACTAACATCTGTGTGGCATGGACTCAACCAACTTGTGGCACCTCTCAGCTGTTATTCCACTCCAACATTCTTTAACAACATTGCACAATTCATTAACATTTCTTGGTTTTGCTTTAGAAACAGCATTTTTTTATGTCACCCCACAAGTTCTCCATTGGATGAAGGTCCAGGGATTGGGCTGGCCACTCCATAACATTCATTTTGCTGGTGTGAACATTTTTACTCTCATCAGTCCACAAAATGTTCCTCCATTTCCCTTTAGGCCAGTTGATGTGTTTTGTAAATAGACTAGCTTCACACAGACAGTTCTGTCACAGTACTTACAGGTAACCCCAGACTGTCTTTGATCATCCTTGAGCTGATGATTGGCTGAGCCTTTGCCATTCTGGCTATTCTTCCATCCATTTTGATAGTTGTCTTCCGTTTTCTGCCACGTGTCTCGGGTTTTGTTTGTTTTCTGAGAATCTACTGCACCTACTGGTAACTTGTTTGCCATGTAGCAATAAAAATAAACTAATAACATTACTAAATCTGGTTGGTCACATTGGACTGTTATTACTTAAACACTACTGTATATTTAAAAAAATAAGTGTGATGAGTTCCATTCTGATTTGGATTGGGCGTCTTCTCTTCCAGTTCCTGGTGTACTTCATTTACTTCACCGTGCTCACCGTCATCTACTTCATAAGTGCTGGCGTCGTTATCATCCGTCATTATAGAAACCAAGGCGGGGCCGGCCGGCAGTCGCAGCCTTCCGAGCTCAGCAATGTCGCTGCTGAGGCAGAGTCTTTATCCAGCCGCAAAAAGGCCAAGACATAACAGTCGTCGGCCTCGTAGGAAGCGCTAACACATTTTAAGTGCCTCAACTGCTGGCTGATACAAGTGTCAGGTATGAAAAGCTTCACTTTTTTTTTTTTTATTGTCCAATGCACTTTTAATGACATAAAAGTCAGTGTTGAGGGACGCCCTCGTTCACGGTGGCCAGAATGAGACGGCAAAGAAAAGATTGCAGTGTGTTACGAGGGCGCCGCTGCGGTACGTAATACCGCGCTAAATCATAATTCATTTGCTCTTAGTATGATAATCACTTTGTAAATGACTTGAACTGATGTCAGTTGCACTAACAACGTACTCTTTAATTGTTTTTAGTCACAAATGCAATGAAACGAGTGGAATTGGCCTTTCATGAAAGGATCTTAAATTGTTTTATGGATTATTCCCTTTGCGGTACAAATACCTGAGTCATTCTGGGCGACCCGACAGATACTTTGGGGGACCGGTGCTGGATCGTTATGTGAACATAGTGTTACTAATGTATGCAATAGGAATATCCTGCAGTTTTTTATAAAAGCAATGACTTTTTCTAGAGTATGATTATGCTTCATCTGGAATGTGAAAATGTAAACTGTCTGTGAGCTCGTCCGATTGCTGTAAATCACATTTAACCACATTTGTGTTTAAATTTCCACAATAAATGCCGTCAAAGGCAGTCGGTCTCATCCTTATTTTCACTGCCTTCAAATTGGTGGTTTTACAAGGGAAGACTTTTGTGTTTGGTCAGCTGTACTCATTTGTTTTTCGTGCCGTGTTTTGGTGAGCACCCCCTCAGCGAGTCAGAGATGTTTATCCAGCTGCAGGCGTGAATCAGCTCGATATTATGTTGGGATATAGAAAAAAAACTTGTAAATTCTCAAACTGAAGACATAAAAATTTATTCATTTTGCTTATTATACAAAATAAATTAATGGTAATTATATATATATATATGTTTTTGTATTACAAGTGTTGCAGGTTTTCAGCTTCATTTTTGTTTTTCAGTTTCAACTTGTGTTTGGACAAACGAAAAATAATGACCATAAAACACATCAGAATGTCAGCATCAAAAACATATAATATTTAAAAAATCATATACATGCATACTGTATTATACTGTATGATATAAAATATATATTTTTATTTTTTAATTAAATTAATATTATTAATTAAAACGATTGTCGTTTTTGGTGTCAGGTTTTCAATTTCAACTTTCTGGTTTTTAGCTTCAGTTATTTTTTTTTCCCAGTTTCAATTTACTGACAGAGAGGCGTCAAATCAAAAGTTCTCCAGGCGTGTGCTGGAGTTTAAAAAAATGCATTTGCATTTTTAAAGATCCATTACAGCCCATTGATTAAGATCCAGGGCTCAAAACGTGTCAAGGTCCGTGTAGTGCACACCAGGTTCACATTGCGTACGTAATGTATCAGCAAACGGTATCAAACTTTTGCTTCCCTGCGGTGGCTTTACGGGAAGACACAAACGCCCCTCAATGTCCCCGAAAACATTGTAGCTTTAGCACTATTGACCAGTCAAAGTAGTGAAAATAAAATGCAGACATAACACATGTATGTGTATACGTATGTGTATGTGTATACGTGTGTATAGGTATGTGTATGTGTATACGCGTATATGTACGTATATGTATGTGTATACGCGTATATCTTCGTATATGTATGTGTGTACGCATATGTATGTGTGTACGCATATGTATGTGTATACGCATGCGTGAGTATACGCGCACACGTGTATACGCGTATATAGTATATATACACACACACACACACGTGAGTATATATACACACACACACACACACGTGAGTATATATACACACACACGTGTGTGTGGTGTACACATAAATATACACAATATACCAGACGCCCGACCTCGCCCCCCCAAGAGGCAACCACCGGTCTACTCCCGCCAGGGGCCGGCCAGCTTCGGGCACGCAGGACAACCGCCCCCGGGGCCAGAAGCCACCCAGCCCCCAAAGCAGGGGCCATATTCCTCACCCTGGGAGCTCCAGGCCGCCCCAGACACAACTGCTGCGGGCCATCGCCTTCCCCGACGCCAGAGGGCCCATGGGTTTAGTCCTGATAATTTATAACGGGCTAGCAAAACCCAGCAGTTAGGCACAAACAGATTAGCATGGATTAGCATCACCTCACCGTAGCACCCCGACACCTCCACATCAGTAAGTTTATAATTGAAAAACATGTATTTATCTTGGAGATGAAGAACGTAATTAATAATTGAAAGAACTGATTACATTTTGGAGGTGATCCAGATCACTGTCTGGATCCAGGAATGTTTTAAAGTTTTTTCCCCATCAAGTTCTGCAAATACCAAAGACTTATCTAAAAACTGTACGATTATTATTTTGGTGTGATTTACAGTAGGGGGGGGGGGGCTGTGAGTGCTTTTCTAGTTTGTATGTGTTTTGCTGAGCAGTTCCTTTTCCCCCAGATCAGCTGCATCTCAGTGAAACATTTCAACTTGGTGCCCCCAAGTGGTTACACTTTTTTGTCTTTTATTAGACAATTTAAGACCACATCTTATAAACAACAGATACTGTACAAGAACAAACTATTACAGGACTTTTTGTGATGTCTAAAATGCGCTTGACTGAAGTTAACATATATGAAGACACACAGTGCATTAAAAAAGATAAAAAGATGAGGCCACTCCAACATAATTTAAAGAAAAGGCACTTTAAAATATGTTAGTGTTTGAATGAAGTCAGGTGCGGGGGAGTAATGCATTCCATTGAAATGCATAAAAAGATGCACAAGGATACGATTGTGGCTGCATACTCCCCCTCATCCTATGTCATCAGTGCATACCGTGTCCCCCCCCTCCCAGGGGGCCAACCCGTGTCAAGTATGCTGGCCGCCAGTGCAGGATTTCCGAGTATTGTCTCAAGTGGAGGTGATTTCCCTTGCTTGTGGTCGCTCTGTGCTCTCATTCACTCTCAGCGCCATCATCCACTACATGAACCGTTAACATCCTAATGTCTATTTCATTGGTGTTTCCTCTGCCAACGACAAAAAAAAGTGAGAAACAAAGTGAAGGTGTGTGAGATGTCGCTCGAGGTGGTGGTTTTTTCGAAAGGCAATACCTTCTACTTGGGTACTCGCTTGATGATAAGTTTTGCCGTTTGATTCGGGAGCGCCTCCACCTGCGCGTGCAATTGTAAAATTTTAAATCTTACAACAAAAGAAGAATGACAGAGCAGCCGACACTTACGTTGCGTCTCCTGCCTCCTCCAGAAGTCTTGTGGGGAGAAGGAAAAAAATTAATTCTTTAAAGCTCAATTCTGTTATATTTATATGACACAGGTTCTGTTTGCATCGAGTGTATCGTCATGTTGGAAACTAACCTGCTTCCCATGGATTGGATTCTATGGGGAATTGGGAGCAAAAAAAAGAATTTTTTAAAAACTGTGGTCCTCTAACAGCAAAATTATCTCTAACAATCTTTTATGCTTACCTTTTTGGAAGAACCACAACCCTGTGTAAAATTAAGAGATGTATCAAAACAAAACAAGCAAGTAGAGAATAATTACAGGAAGTCCTCCTCTTACGGTAATTTAAAAAAGATGTCCTACCTGGGTGCAGTGTAACAATTTAAAATGACAGTAATCCCTTGTTTATTACATATTTGCATAGAAAACCTGTTTATGACCCTCTAAATATGTTTAACACTACTAGAGCCCTCTAGACATGGAATAACACCCTTACAGTCACCTTTACACTCCTATTACCCAATATAGTAGATATAAAACAAGACTTACAATACATAAGTATAATTTTCTAACAATATATGATTACATTTGTCAATTATTCATCATGTGTTATTGCTCAGGTGTCAGGGGGGAAGTCTGGGGAATTCCAGGGGGAAAAAAAGTAATTACTAACAAAATGTATATATTATGTGGCCCTTGGATCCAAAAATAACTATTTTACTCTCATCAGTCCACAAAATGTTCCTCCATTTCTCTTAGACCAGTTGATGTGTTCTTTGGCAAATTGTAATCTCTTCTGCACATGCCTTTTTTTTTTTTTTTTAAACAAAGGGCTTTTGCGGAGGTTTCTTGTAAATAGATTAGCTTCACACAGACGTCTTCTAACTGTCACAGTACTTACAGGCAACTCCAGACGTTCTTTGATCGTCCCGGATCTGATCATTGGCTGAGCCTTTGCCATTCTGGTTATTCTTTGATCCATTTTGATACTGTTCTTCTGTTTTCTGCCACATGTCTCTGGTTTTGCTCTTCAGTTTAAGGCATTGGAGATCATTTTAGCTGAACAGCCAAACCTTTTTGCACCTTTTCATAAGTTTCCCCCTCTCCAATCAACTTTTAAATAAAATATGCTGTTCTTATGAACAATGTCTTAAACGGCCCATTTTTCTCAAGCTTTCAAAGAGAATTGCATGTTCAACAAGTGCTGGTTTCATCTTTAAATATGGACCACCTGAGTCACACCACTGATTGAATGCCACAGTGCTATTTTTTGAACACACCGCTTTCAACTAATTGCCCAATTGCACAGCCTTAAGAGTGTGCATATCATGAATGCTGGGTCTTCTTTGTTTTCTGAGAATCTACTGCACCTACTGGTGACTTGTTTGCCATGTAGCAATAAAAATATACTAATAACAGTGATTCATCTGGTTCGTCACATTGGACTGCCATTATTTTGAACACTGCTGTACATTAGCCACGATCCATGACGGTGGATTTTTCTGCACCTTCAGGGCCCTATTTTTCCTAAAAACTGTATGTGCGATGATTTCGATGTCTTACCTGTTCTACATTTGTGTAAGAACACCAGCAGCATCAGTGCAGCCAGCAGACAGATGAAGACAGTCAGTCCAGCATTGAGCTTCATGCCGTCTCCGCTCGCTGTGGATACACAGACATGTTATCCGCTTGTTCTGACGAGTCCTTCAACTGGACCTTTGTTTATGGCAGCTCACTGGGGTGGAATGGGTTTGGAATAGACCGGCTGGCCTTTTTGCTGATTGGATTCTGCAGCTCGCAGCTGATCTCGCCTGCACTTGAACGTTCCTGAGAGGTTTTCAGGTTTAGCATTTGTAACGCGACATATTTGAATTTCCAGCAAAGCACCTTTTCAATCCTGTACTCCTTGGAGGCGTTTGTCTCTACGGCATCGCCAAACTTCCATGTGTACGTGACGGGCTCTGCGCCGGTGGTGTTGGCTTCACACTTCAAAGCGCACGTTGTCTCCTCGCCGGCACAAGACGCGGAGACTGTGGGCTCGGGGACGGACGCTAAAAAAAAAGAAAGAGTGTCATCTTCTTCAACGTGCTCCAGCAAGGAACGGCTTATCCACCTACAGAGAACTAGGAGATGAGTTGGCTTGGTGGTGGAGTAGTTGATCTCAGGCGTATATCTGCCGCTGTCCTCCCGCGTCAGCCCCGTGATGGTCAACTCCCCGCTAGTGTAGTTCAGCGTAGCGCGACCTTTTTACAAACAGCAAGTTCAGCATTCCTCCTCAAGGCCCGTCTGTGGCTTCAAATGTGATTCCCTACCTTTGAACTGGCGATACACATCCGTGCTTTGACCCTCCCACTCGATGGCAATGTCATCTCCGTGCTTCCACATGATGCTGGTGAAGGTGCCGGCCTCAGGGGCCTCACCTGGCCCGAGGAGGACGTCATCGCCCACCTTTTTGTAAATGGTTGACCCTGACAGGAGGTAGAAGTGTGACCAAGAAGTGTACACTTACTTCCTGAGGGCACCAAATTTGACAGGGTAGTGCTGTCCCGGATTAATATCTATTGTCGCACACTTAGCAAATACAGTATGTCGGTATTGATCCGCTTCCTCTTCTTCGTTTCTTATTGTGAATTGCAACCCCTAATCCACCAGATTTTACTTTTACGACAAATGGCCAATTTTAAATGAACAAACTAAGAATCAAGTTTAGTTGAAGTTCTAAACATAATTAAGGTGTTTTTACTCCTACCAGGTTATCCCCCTCAAACAGGACATCATATGCAAGTTAGCCAATGGCGCTATCTAGCGACGCCTAGGATAGCCAATAGCTACTTTTCTTACTGAGGCGTTAGCAACAGTGGTCCATCTGCACCCGCACCATTTGGGGCATGTTGACTGTATCGTTGCACTGCATTTGGCTGTACAGAGTGAGAGCCCTCTTGCCGATTTTGTCTGGCGACATTGCAACCACCCCCTCGATGACATATGACATATTCCCTCAAAAGCGACTAGTGACAAATTTAGCTACTTTTTGGGGCATTTCAGACAAGCTTTTATTTATAACGGGCCAGCAAAACAAAGCAGTTGGGCACAAACAGATTAGCACGGGTTTACATCACCTCACCGGTACTCTCTAGCACCCCGACACCTCCACATAAGGCCCCCCGCTTCATAGCAGTCTCAGGCAATGTCCTATAACTTTACTGTCGTAAAATTACAAGCTTTTTCTTAACAGGCATTGTCCGAGACAGCTACAAACACAGGGGACTTGTGTGACCTTTGGCCTGGGTCAAAGGTAATACAACTTTTTTTGTAAAATTGATTTTTCTCGTAAAATTACATCTTTTAATCTCAAAATCGTATGTTTTTAACGTGGTCCTAATACTCTGCCGTAATTTGTAGTAGTAAACGTAATTAAGGTGTTTTCGCTCACGTTTCCCACCACCTACTATTTTTTTTTTTTACATCATATGCACATGAGATGGCGACGTCACTTGGCAACTTCTAGGCCAGCCAATAGCTACTTTTCTTACTGAGTAGTTGGCAACAGTGCCTTCCCAACTCCAAGTGCGCGAATATAGACAGGGCTTAGTTGTCATGTCTGCACAGGTTTGAAGCTTTTCGTTCCATTTTTGTGCCCTGCTATTCTTTAAATAGAAGATGTTCACTTCAATTACGTTTCCATCGATACATTTCTAGCTAGCCAAGTTCCCATTGTTACATCTCTAGCTAGCCAAGTACGCCACTGTAAAACTGGCGTAGTCTGTGACTTTATAATGACATAAACCCTCAGAAACAAACTACAGTAAACACATTGGATCCCCCAAAACCTTAAGTTCCAATAAGTTGAAAAACACATTTACTATACCTGTGCAGCAACCGGATAAAATGACGCAGATGACCGCCAGCCACGCCTGCATCTTCGTCGTCACTTCGACCAAGCTGGGGGGGGGGATGCAGGTATAAAAGCAATATATTTTCAGCTAAAAACAAGTGACATGTGATGTTTTATAGGCTCACCTTATAAGTAATGAGAAACTTTGTTTCCGGAAACCGGTGCCGTGGCAAAAAACGTTCCGCCCAAACACACGCCAAAAAAACCCTTCCACGAGACACGTCAAATTAAAGGAAAAGTACAACTTCATTGGTAAAAACGGCATAAATTCACGTACATCATTTTTGGCTTCATTTAAAAAGTCTAAAAAACAAGTCTTATTCTTTTGTCTGGAAAACCCGCCGTCCTCACGGTAGGTTTTCAGGAAGACCGCCGTGATGACGTAATACTTTTGACGATAACTTTATTGACAAAGCTACTCAAAAACCGGAAGGATCAAATTCTGCACAACAAAAAATGCAAACTTGCACGTACCATTCTGGTTTATGTATTTATTTTACACAAATGTGCAGTCCATATTGTAAAATGGTTGATATATTGATTACACACTCGGGGAAAAAGTTATTGGACACAGAAGGGATTTTGAATGACAGCCCCTTGTAGTTTTTGCATTTGTTGACTTATTTTGCACTTTTCACTTTGTATTATTTGTTGTGTGATATCGGTCAATTGGTCACAAGTGAGTTTGTGGACTCATTTGTAAATATTTATCCTGTATTTTATTTTGATTATAATCGTGAGCAACACGTTAAAGGCAAAATCACAAAAAAATCACTCAAAGATCTTGAAAATTTTCAAATACAAAGTATCAGTGCCTGTATCAGAGGTTTACATTGGGTATCACATCGATATCAAAAGTAGTTGTATCGCCCAGCCCTACTGTGCATGAAATGAAAGCACCACTTTGATATTTTGCTAATTTTCCTGTTAGAATACAAATTTTTCTGTCAATATTTTGACTTATTCTTATAAAATTATTACAGTTTTTTCCACTGTTAATAATTGTCCCACTATTTCAACTTAGTTCTCATGTTACCTTTATTACCATAATATTGTGACTTTACTCTTGTAATAAAACTTTTTCCCAAACTAATTTTCCAAAAATAACTTTTGTTGTTTTTCTTATAATACTACGACATTAAAATAATACATATTTTTGACATAATTTTTCTCACAGTATTACTTTATTCTCATAAAATGACAGCTGTCGTTTTCATTTCTATCATTTGTTATAATTTCCCTAATTTTCCAACTACTTCTACTTTGCTCTTGTAAATTTTATTCTCATATTACGTCTTTATTACCATAATATTTTGACTTTATTTTTGTAATGTTTTAACTTTTCCCTAACACAATTTTCCCCAAAATAACAACTTAATTTATTGTTTTGTTTCCCATATTATTGCGACTTAAAAAAATTACGTATTTTTATTATGTTTTTCTTTACTATTGCAGCTCTGTGATATTAAAATGACATTATTTTTCTCACATTAATATTAAAACTTTTTCCCCAACCTCATTTTCCAAATAATTACAGTTCATTTGTTCATGGTGTTTTGTGTGTGGTGTGTATGCGTGTGTGTTTGTGTATATATATATATATAAAGTAAATATAACGTTTTTGTAGTATTTTATATTCATGCTACTACAATGTTATTTTTTCCCATAAATTCTCATAAAATGATGGCTTTGTCTCATTATTCGTATAAAATGACTGCTGATATTTCCATTTTAGCGATTTTTTTTTTAGCTTTCTTGTTAAATTATATTTTTAGAATGTGATATCAGTCGCATTTTCCTGTGTTCTGTGCGGCGTCCACATTGGGCGGGGTCAGAGGCTCCAGCTGCAGCCAGAGGCCGCCCTCAGCACGCAGCACAAGCTGGGGAAGACGGCGGACCTCCTCGGAGCCAGATTTGGGGTTCACCCCGGGTCTCAGGCGGAACCTGTGCAGGGTCAACGCCACGACCACACGGAGCTCTGCTAGTGCAAACTTCTGGCCGATGCAGTTCCTGCAAACGCACCTTGTTAGCACACAGCTCCAGAAAGGCGTAGAGACGATACTGAAGAAGCAGCACCTGGGGCCTGAGGAGAAAGGAATAAAGGCATGGGAAGCGCGGCTCTCATGGTTGACGCCTTCAAATCGCTGAGGATCAAAGTCCTGGTCCGGAGTACACAGCCTCGGTCAAAGACGACACATTTACAACAGAGGGACGAAAAAAAGTGTTTTCACCGCGTACATGTGGGTTTGTCCATACATCAGGGTTGTGGTGTGTCCCGTAAATGCTCACTAGGCAGATGGCACCTGGTGGAGGGAGAATGTGGAGGAGGCCCCAAAATCCCTAACTTTTTGCGAGTAGTGTGGTCTCACCCTTCGGCACGGTCCGGTTCCCTGGCAGCGGCATGTCTTGGGTGTACGTCCTGGTTACGGCCTGCACCGGCGAGTGGAGCCTTAGCGCCTCCTTGATGCACATGGTGGTGAAAGGAAGGTTGGACAGATCTTCCCTGTCCAGAAACACGTGCTTGTGAGGTTCCGTGTGTGTGTGTGCGTGTGTGTGTGTGTGTGTGTTTCTAACCAGTCTATTCCCCGACCCCTGTGCCCACGCATCAGCTCCAGCACCTCCTTCCTGCATTTGTCTTGAAAGTGGGCGTGGCGTGCCAAATTGTACAGTGTCCAGCAAATGGCGCTGGCCGTGGTGTCGTGACCTGCAGAGGAAGACGCTCGCGGTCGATTCCGGACGGGTTTGTGATCCTGCGCGTCTCACCTGCAAACATGAAGGTGTTGGCCTCAGCTTCGATCTCCTCGTCCGTTAAACCGCGTCCGTCTACGTCCTGCATCACACACCAGCGTCATTTTGTCATTTCACCCTCTTTTTGTGTCATCGTGCAGTGGGGACCTTGGAGAGCAGGATGATGTCCACAAAATCCCTTCTCCTATGCGGGGTGGAGGCGGAATCCGACTGGTCGACAAGCGCACGGCGCTTTTGGACCACTTCCCTTGTGAAACTGCATGAGGTCACAACGTCACCATCCGGTATTTGGACATAAAACGTCCAAATACAATTACCTGTGCACGACGTCCAAAGCCTTCCTAAACCGCTTCCCCTGCCACGTCTTCCAGTAAAACCAGTCCCAGTGCTGCAGAATGTTCTGGCGCCGCTCTAGGAGCAGGTCACCCAGCTCCCCGATGGCTGACACGTACTCGCTGCGGGACCTGAAGAGACAGGCGGAGGTTTTAAGCAAGCGTGGTGGGGGGGGAAGGGTCAGTGGGGACGTGCGGTGCGGAGGGCGCATCCTCACTCCTGACAGTTGCTGCTGTAACTGAAGGCGCATTTCAGCAAACTGTCCAAAGTCATCAGCGTGACGTGGTGGAACATCTCGACGGTGGCGCATCCCTCCGCCGCCAGACGCTGCCACTTTTCCTGCGGGAAAGGGAAACGCACCCAGCGGTTCTTCAAGGTTCCTTCCGGTCCAGACGGTCGTACATTCTGGCTGTGTCTCAAACGGAATACAGTGGATCCCCGTACAGTCACCGTTTTCTTCTCCGAAAACAGGCCGTAATAGTTTGTGATGATACATGTATGTACAAGCATCGAGATGTCGCACTTTATCAGCTGTCCTTGAACGCGCCATAGTTTTTATAAAGTACAGTAATCCCTCGTTTATCGCGGTTAATTGGTTCCATACCCGTCTGTGATAAGTGACTTTGAACAAATCAAATACAGTATTTTCTAGAGCACAGAAAACCTGTTTAGAGCCCTGTAGACATAAAATAACACCCCTATAGTCGCCTTTGCACTCCTATTAGCCAACATAGTAGATCAATACACAAACATTTAAGACATAAATAAGACTTGTGCTCTAAATGTGCTAGGGGAGATGAGTGTGGGGGCCGACAGGAAGTGATGTCTATGTTTACTTAGAATTCTACGTCACACTGAGTCGCCAAAGAAAGTTTCTAGTTCGTGAATTGTTCACTTACAATGGCAATAAAGTTTTTCTGATTCTGATGTCGGGCACTCGGGGTTGGGTTTTAGCTTTCTGTGGGTTACATCCGCAACAGTAGTCTGTGTTAGGGATTTTTGTGCCTGTTGTGAGGTCTTTCAAACCTGCAATAAAAGCCTGTTGTTCTGGTGATGGGGTCTGGTGCTTGTGTGTCTCACCGAACATTACAGTAACATTACTGACATCTAATGACCAGTGTTGCATACACACATAGTTCAATTTATTTGAATGCTGCTCCTGACTGCCTTATACTGTATCTGTATTGTAGTTCACTTAGTCATTGTATGTTTGACAATAAATACAAATAATAAAATTAGCTTAAGTATGAATATTGTTTTACTAAATATGATTTTTTTTTACCCATGTAACAACATGATTTATTAATATATATATATATTTTAAACGTGATAGAGTGAAGACGCGAAATATGAAGTGCAAAGTGGCAAGGAATCACTGTAGCTGCAAATGGTGATTAATCGTGACTAATTAATTTGATTCAAAATTGCAACATTTCATTGCTTTCGCTTCGTGTGCTTAGTAGGGAAGTGCGCCAGTTGAGACACAGCCTCTCCATTCCTCTTTAGCGTCTTTTGGCCTTACGTGCATGGTGTCTGCTGAAGAGTTAAATGTAGCGACGTAGTCCCTCAGTATGTCAAAATGAAAAGCCGGGGTGAGGAGGCGCCTCCTGCGAGCCCACGCCTCCCCGTTGCTTAGTAACAGACTCTGGCCTGGGAGACAAGAGGACCCATTTTTCATTGTCATCCATCCATTTTCCCTGCCGCTTATCCTCATTAGGGTCGAGGGGGTATGCTGGAGCCTATCCCAGCTGACCCTGGGCGATTTTTATTGTCGTCAGATGTAATTATGAGCATGATAACAATTGAAACTGATCATTCTGAATGCTGTTTGAATTTGCGGCCATTACATTCAATTATAATATATACATATACACTGTAGGCCGGCTACTTGACTTTATTTTATCTGACGACAAAAGGGAGGTTAGGCCGCACGGTGGCTGAGTGGTTAGCACATTGGCCACACAGTCAGGAGATCTGGAAGACCTGGGTTCAAATCTCCGTTGGGCATCTCTGTGTGGAGTTTGCATGTTCTCCCCGTGCGTGTGTGGGTTTTCTCCGGGTACTCCGGTTTCCTCCCACATTCCAAAAACATGCATGTTAGCTTAATTGGCGACTCTAAATTGTCCCTAGGTATGAATGTGAGTGTGAATGTTTGTTTGTCTATATGTGCCCTGCGATTGACTGCCGACCAGTCCAGGGTGTACCTCTCGCCCAAAGTCTGCTGGGATAGGCTCCAGCATCCCCGTGACCCCAATGAGGATAAGCGGTATAGAAAATGAATGAATGAATGAAAAGGGAGGTTAGTGCAAAGTGTGGCTTGTTTTAAAAATACATTAAAACAAGAAAATGGGTACCTGTGTACAAATACTCTACTGCAGTGGTGTCCAAACATTTCCCAGCAAAGGCCACATACGGTAATTTGATATTTTATTTTGTAATAAACCGACCCAAGACATACTAACAAGTTGCTAACTCATGTTTTCATAAAATCTTTGTCTTATCTCATCTCATCTTTGTGTTATAGGTGACAACGTGTATTATTACTTTTTTTTACCACTTGTTTCCTTTTTTGCTTTTTCAACTGTTTGAACAATGTGACTTTATTCCCATAATACTTTGACCTTATTCTCATGATACTAATTGCTCGTTTATTCTTTGTTTTGATGATAACATTGACGAAATGATTGTGATTCTTTTTTGGAAGTATTACAATATTATGCCTTAAAAATAAAAAAAGTTTAAAATTTGGTCACAGCATTACAATTTTTTTACATTATGACCTACTTCTAACATTTCTACTCCGTTCTCACAAAAGTACCGCTCTTTCCACATTTTTCTTGTTGTTTTTGTTAGTTTTCCTCAGTAGTTTTTTTTAATGTTCCGAGGGCTGATAAAAATTAAAAAATGATCCGTTTGCTACAAATGGCCCCCGGGCCACACTTTGGACACCCCTGTTATACTGCATCTCCACAATTGCACCATTATGGTTACCGGTATTATTGCTAATTTATAATGTACATAGGAGGTGCACACTCCCATCAATAAATAACATACTTAATTTCGGGTTTGTTAATTAAAAATTTATTTTGGTCCGTACACACATTGCTTATTTGATAACTTTTTGTACAAGATTATTGAATGCCACAGGGGTCGTGGAGTCTAAGCGCTGCTACAAGGAGGTATGGGAGAAGAGACAATATTTTAAGAAGGTAGGACCATTCCCATTGAACTGAATTCTTCAAGTTCATATTTTTGTTTATTTTATTATTCATGTATTTCAATTAAAAACATATTTTTATATTATTGTTTATATGAATATTTATAATATTATTTTTTATTCTTCTCCGCTTCTTCATTTTTAGGACTCACCGAGCCAGGGACGGAGATGACCGTAGATGAGCTCGTCTTTCACCGTGATGCTAGCTGCACGGCGGGAGGAAGAGGCGTCATTGAAGCGTGAATGAAACAAACAAGCCAGCAGTGAAGCTGTGACTTTACCAGGGGCTAAAAGCAGAGGTTTGGTAAAGTCCGGGTGGAAGAGCCTGACCAGGTGATAAAAAGGTCCGAGGAACCAGCTGCAGGAATGTTTGTATGTGTGCACTAATTCATCCACCTGCAGGAGACCTTCCTCCGTGCTCTGCATCTGATGCACACATTCAAAGACGAAATGACATCTTAAACAACAGACGCAACGTGTGTCCTACCTGGCCCAGGTGACCTATCAGCCAGGAGCCTGCACGAGGCTTGCTGAAGCAGGACAGCCGGTGAGTGAACCAAGCGTGTTGAAGCAACAGCCTGGTCGTCCAGACAGTGACCACGGCGACCACTCCTGCACTGGCTACGAGCAGGACTTGACCGGGGCCGACCCAGCAAAGGGCAGACCACAGGAGTGACATTCCTGGCGCGGACAGACAGAAAGACAGCAAAAGTAATGTGCTGATGTTGAAACACGCATTGCAAACCAGAGCTGCTCTGCCTGTTGCTGCAATCGTTTCAGCACCACTTCTTGTTCTGCTTTTCTCTCTTTGGTCAAACAAACCGACCTACGCCTTTTTCACTGTTCACAGCAAGGCTGGGCGACCCAAACAGCAATACCATCACTGCTACAAACAGTATCGGTATCAGACGATACAGGTGGTCCTCAAGGTACACAAACAGTTCTACCGGCATATAAGAATAGAAAGTAGGGGTGG
>QODF01000143.1:1805409-1862055 GCA_024372805.1 Oostethus manadensis | reverse complement strand
AAACATGAATGACTTGGAGAGGATCTGCAAAGAGGAGTGGGCCAAAATCCCCCCTGAGATGTGTGCAAACCTTGTGGCCAACTACAAGAAACGGCTGACCTCTGTGATTGCCAACAAAGGTTTTGCCACCAAGTACTGAAGCACGTTTTTCAAAGGGATCAAATACTTATTTCCTTCATGGAAATGCAAATAAATTTATAACTCTTTTTGAAACGCATTTTTCTGGATTTTTTTTTGTCATTGTTGTCTCTCAGTGTTCAAATAAAGGTACCATTGAAATTATAGACTGATCATTTCTTTGTTAGTGGGCAAACTTACTAAATCAGATGGGGTTCAAATACTTTTTTCCATATAGTGAGGGATACACACACACACACACACATATATATATATATATTTCAAAGTAGCCCTTCATCGTAAGTGGCCCTCGATGGAAAACGTTTGGACAGCCCCTTACATGCAAACTACTAGCAAACACAAACAGGACATATTGCGTTGTTGTTGTTCTTTGTCGTGTCTCTGTACAGCCAGGTGGGGGCACTGTTTTGCAAGGAGAGGTTTATTCCGGTTAGTTTATTTAGCCGTAAAAGGGCACTATTAGCTATACTATACGCGGTCTGGGGTCACGGTTTACTGTATCGGAAGGTCCTTAACGACGTCAGCTCGGGTCTGTACGATATTTTCCTCAAAATACAACAATGTGCCATTTTCAGTCGGGCATCCCTGTACCGACCAGCCCTGATGAAGAAGCCAAAGCGTTCAGTTTTACGAGGTGACCATGAAGGCCACACTGATTAGCGAATTCGTGCACCTGAGCGACGGTGGCGACAGAAAAGTACTTTTAAACCTTCTTCATATGAGCTCTACCAGTAAATGAAACTAACGCGACCGCGAATGCTTGCAGATGTAATGTTTACAGCGGTTCAAATCAGGTGAGTTTGGCTCACTCAACCCACGAAGCTGGTGTAGCAAGCTAACGCGTCAGTCAATTTAGGTCGATTGGGATCAGCTAGTTTTGATTTGACAGAGCAGTTTCGTCAGTGTCTTCAAATGTTCACCTTGAAGTGTGCGGCATTCCGGGTTTTATACAAAGTTCTTACAGTTCTATACAAATCTTCAATGGAAGAAAAGCACTTTCTAAAGGACTTGTTGATTGTGTTAACTCACCATTGTGTGTGATGGTGCAGGCTTCCCTCTGCATATGAAGGAGACGGTTGACCAGCACCCGAGTGGGGCTTCAAGCTCCGAGCAAATGTGGCCCTCCTGCAGTGACGGTGAGAGCCAGCTCAGAGATGGTGAGCGGGAGGATCACGTCGGAGGGCAGGTGACACCCTTCGATTCCTACGAGAAGGTCTACTGCAGCCGCCGGGCCTCTGTCCCTCTGGTGGAAACCCTTGTGACCTCCTGTGGGCCGCAGAGCGATGTGGTCAAACAAGGCTATCTGGGGAAGCTTGAGAGGAACCACAGAAGATATTTTGTCCTCAGGGCAGGAAGTCACACTGGACCTAGTCGGCTGGAGTGGTACAAGTCTCGGGAGAAGTTTATGGTCATGGAGAAGTCTTCTGGAAAAGCTGTGCAGTTTGGGCCCAGCGAGCAAGGGTTGGTAAATGAGATAAATTTCTCCTCTAGCGTGTTAATGAAAGCTTCTGAACTAGCTTTTTATGGCTTCCCCATTCCCAGGGTGATTTACCTGAGGTGCTGCATTGGGGTGGGCTGCCTGGGTGGCTCCAGGAAAGGCCTCACGGTGGCGCTGTACGCTCAAGACCAGACCATGGTGCTGGTGGCGGAGGACCAGCAGGACCAAGAGGGCTGGTATCGGTCCATCAAGAAGATGCTGACGGAGGAGCGTGAGGATGAAGAGCAAGGGTGCGATGATGAGGATGATGGCTATTGCACTCTGCCGCCTGCTTCCTTCTTCAGAGAGGTTTGATGAACGTCGTCAGGGTGGGGGCCTTTTTGAATATTCATTTTGTGAACCAAGTCAGGGTAGACATTCTAATTAGTTCTAAAAAGTCCTGCATCTCTGCTTTGGCTTGCTGGTGACAAAGTGCATTATCAGCATGTTTAGCCATTTCCCAAAAGTACAATAAAGATTACAAATAAATAATTTTGCAATTTTAAAATTTAAATTGTTTTTGTTGTATTTTGAATAGTGTAGATTTTAAATATATATTTTGTTGTATTACTTTCATATTTATTGAAAATTACAAACTGATTAAAAACTTAAATCTAGATGTATTTTTTAAAATATTATTAAAAAAATATTTTAAATATTTTCTCATATTTAAAATTACAATACAAATGTTGGATATAAATAAATCAAAATATTGTATTTAAAAATACATACATTGTAGATTTTAAATAAACTTAAAAAAAGAACATTTTAGATTTCAACTCTTGCTTTTGAGTGCTTTTTGCTTGCCAATTTGTTTTCAGAGGCATGAATTCAACCTGAATTTTGTTGAAGGTTTGGCCGGTCTCTGTGAAGCCTCAAGGTCTGGGTCGCTCCAAGTGTCTGGCGGGGGAGCTCCGTCTCTGCCTCACTGCGTCCGCCCTCATCCTGGTCCAAGTGGGAGCGTGCTGTGACTTGCCCTCTATCACGATACCTCTGCTCAGCGTCCGTCGCTTCGGTCACTTGGATGATTCCTTTTTTTTCGAGCTTGGCCGGTCTGTGCCGATTGGTCCCGGGGAGATATGGTTGGAAGTGAAGGACCAAGGTGATTAGCAGCTTTGCCTTGCCTCATCACAGGCGCATGATCCCACTGCTTTTGCTTTGCCAGGAAACCCCGGCGTGGCTCAGCACATTCACGAAGCGGTACGAGACGCCGTCCGAGCGCTGCGGGTTCTTCCGGATTTCAGCCGATCCCCCACCACGAACCCAAGCCAGCCCCTGGTCCCTAAACGCTGCAGACCCAAATACAGAGACAAGTCCTCACAAGGGAGACCAGTTGGTTCTGTCGCGATGCAAGCACACAACGCAACAGAACCCGACTCTTCCCCCAGCAAACATAGCAACCACTCGGCCGGGCGTGACGGCTACATGGACATGATGGTGCAGCCTGGCGGTGACGGGACTCGTGCAGCACCAGGCGAGGACGCCGGGCAAGGATACATGATGATGATGTCACCCCAGGCCAGTCGCAGTTCCTCTGCGTTACCTCAGGATGAATACGTTGCCATGGCGAGCCCGCAAAAACACGACAGGGCTGCTTCCATTTCCCCGCAAACATCATTGAACGGGTACTTTTAAACCTGTTAGCTTTACATTCCACTTGTTCAGCCATTCCACCATTTGGGTCTTCTTGTCTCCTGCGTCTGACAGGCACAATCAATTCAACCACCACCAGCTGCAGCTGCCGCCACCCTTTGGCTCCCCTTGTTCTCCCCAGAGAGGTGGTGAGCCCTCAACACCCACGTCGCCTTTCGTCTTAAGCGCAGCATTCCCATCCGTGCCCACCCAGACTTGTCCCCTCGTCGCCGCAAGCCGCTCTCATCATCTCCGAGCAGAACGGCTTGCCGCTAGAAGATCTCTACTCTCCTCGTGTCTGCCGTCTTGTCTGCAAGCTGAGCGCTAGTCTAATTGGAAGTAAATGGTATGAATATTACAATGATTGCTTACTGTTTTTGTAAGCTTGATAAATTAAGTCATGGGTATTTCACTGTACAAATGAATAAAAGACACTTGAATGCAACTTTGTCAGCCTTTCTCTCCGTAAAGTGGAGAAAAACCGCAATTGTTTGATTTCCTATGGTGAAATTAGGACTAATAAGGGACAGTGACGGACCACCATCATTAACTGGGGTTTAATTATCGATCCACTTTCATAAAAACAGTCCACAACATTTCACTACAAGTAAAACATGTTACAAAACGCAATAAATACATCGTGTGGTACTTGTGGCTTTGCTTAGAAATCAGGATGGTGGTAAGAAATGTATCAAAGCAGACAACCAAAAAGTGGAACTTGTGTCGTTTCAGTTTTTTTCCACCCTGGAAAGTGAAAAGAGACTCGGTGAGACAACAATCTGTCAAAAAGATGGCGTTGCTTTGCAAACAAGGATGTCTGCTTTAGTACCAATTTTCACCCGGCTGGTCTCAATCTTCCTTCAAGTTGTCGATGAGCTCCTGTGTCCGCTGAGCCAGCTTCCGCCTCTCTGCCTGCTGCTGCTTCAGCGCCGCCTCGGCCTTCTTGCTTTGGTAGATCTTCACCCCGGCGAAGCCCAAACACAGGATCAGCGTTTTCAGGGCTAAGATGTACAAGAGTACGGGTACGTTGTCCAAAGCCTGGCAACACACGGAAATCCTGAGATCCTGGTGGTACAAATGCGTTTCTCCTCCGAGGATCTTTTACACACACGCCCCAGGGCCTGACACATCTAGGTGGGATGCTAAATTTGTCCCAGTGTCAAAATGTGGCAAGGACTTCTGTGAGAAAGCCTAGCAGCTGCACACTAGTGGTGGGCGATACGGCCTTTTCTGGTATCTGATATCAAGTAAACAGCGTGGCAGTATTTCTTATTTCTATTTTTTATTATTTCTATAACTAATTTTGTGACAAATTGTAGTATTCCTAATGCAACAATATGAACACCACAACAAAAATACATATTTTTGTGGAAAATAAATACAAAACATAGCTCTAGTATCCATACTGTCTTGGCATCGATATTCGGAAGCACACGTACTCCTCAAGTGACACAATCATGCATTCAGCGTACCTGAGCGCTTCAGCGGGGGGTCTCTCGCACACACACACACACACACACACACACGATTTAACTATCCTTTAATAGAAGTGACTGGATGTCAATACAGTAGCTATGCCCGCAGTAACCAATAACATCGTAGTATTATTGTTAGCAGCAAAGTAGCATTAGCATGACGCTCGCTAAAGTTCGTACGTTTTCGTAGAAATTCACAATCCAGACAATGGCGTTACAGTAAGTAGATGATTTAAGAATTTTGTAACACGATATATCTGAAATGATTTACCTTCCAGTTGATCATTTTCGCTTGTGAGGTTGTCCAACTTGGTCGTTGGTGAACCGCACTGGCGGACTTCCCATCAAGAGGGCGGGGCCCAAAGTTGCGTAGCCAATCATAATGTAAATGCTTCCGTGCTTCGTTCAGGGTACGTGGGACAAAACGCGACCTTGGTATTTGCACTGATTCTTCCGTCGGTTGAGGATGATGCGTATAAAATAGCAATCACTTCAGTCAACAGGTAACACCTCAAACATAACAACCAGAAGCACACAAGCACCCAAAGATAAACGAGTTACTGTTAAATTGGACTGTAATAAAACGGTGGAAGTGACAACTAAAAATTCCTTGAATGTATTTTGTCTCAAAGGGCCAACCATAAATAACGTTCCAAAATGGCGACTGTTTCGCAGTAAAGTAAACGGATCCGATTTATCCGACATTAATGGAAAATGGTCATGAACTGGGTGCGATACTATGTTTAATTTGTTTGTGTAGCCGTGTTGGGTCATATTGTTTAAAAAGAAGAATCCCTCCCTAACATTTTACAGTCACGGTGGCCGAGAGGTTAAGGCGTTGGACTCGAAATCCAATGGGGTTTCCCCGCACAGGTTCGAATCCTGTTCGTGACGAAATTATTTTCTTTCATCGTCGCGAAACAACGACGTTTGAAACGTCAGTGAAAGTGCAAAATTTAACAAATGAAACGTCATCCACAAAGACAATGATGTCAAAACATTGTGTGTTGAACACTTTCAGCCACTGGATGGCGCTAAGACATCATTCTGTTGGAATTTGAAAGCCGGGGGAATGAAATATGAATGGTACGGTGTTTTGACTTACACAGCAACATATAATCAAAACACTTGTCCACTGTATAAAACCTTAATTATTCACTGTGTTTGTTAAGTCTGCATAAAAAGCAGTATCTTTTCTTCGATACCATCTGTTTATACGTTGCCAAAATGGAGTGGCAGGGCGGTATGGAATCACAGGAGTGCCAAAATTAAAAGGAAATATATTTTCATTTTGGCACTCTTGTGATTCCATAGGGTTGTGGATTAGTATACCGTGGAAGTAAGAACACCAATAGCTTCTACAAACCCGTGGATACCTGATATCACTTTGATACTGGGTAAATACAGGGCCAGTATTGCCAAAATCATTGGAATGTTTTTTGTCATGAATTTGTTGAACGCGATTACCATCAAAATGAAACACTGGGCAGGTAAGCAACACTACTGAATTCAATAACTAAGAAAGACGATGTCCCCTTCTCCTGTCGTCCTTCGTTCCCTCCTTATCGTCTTCGCCAACAAAAGTGATGCTAAATGTTATTTTGTGCATTAGTTTGCATTGTGTTCTGTAAATTTTTTTTGTCTGGAACAGATTCATTTGCTTTATATCATTGCGTTTCAGTTTTTACCAGACTTTTCAGAAGAAATTCATATTGAAAATGTAGGCAACACTATACTGAACTGTTACACAGTTTGGGAAGTATAACAAAAAAACAAGTAACTGGTATGACTGCAGTGTACCTTATCTTTTGCTCATAGACCAAAACGCCCAGAAATAATTAATAATAATAATAATAACAACAACAATATGCAGTCTGTGTGCTTCAAGTCCACAGAATGCTCATGCGAAGGCCTTCATGATTTTGATTACTCATGGTTGACTTGTGCAGGACTTCTACCTCACGCGATATCGGGTGGCAAGAAGTATACCCAATAAACCTCCTGCTGTGTTGTGGAAAATAAGGGTTCAAAATAAGATTACAATTGAACAAAAGTTATGAAATAGAAAGTGTTAATAAACACAAATAAGTGGAGAAGTTACATAAAACACGTCAATCAAAAACGTTGAGGATAACTACAGTATATCAATCCTGGAGTAAAAACTTTGTGAGTCATTTTTGCATATAAATAGAGTATGTAACTGAGTAGTGATCCTGTCTTTGTGAATTTGTCTAGCTTTAATTTACTTCCCCAGTCCCGGCCAAAAGTTTTAAGAACGCCACAAATAGTTTCACGAAATCTGCTTGCCTCCGTTTTTATCATTTCAACTTGCACATACTCCAAAGTGATAAGATGAATGGCAATAATGGCCCTCCTAATCATTAAAATGAACGTAATCCCCAAAACACCATTTCCACTGCATTTCAGCCCTGCAACAGAAAGACCAGCTGACATCATTTTAGTGATTTCCTGGTTAACATTTGTGAAGATGACTGTCCTGCTGACTGAGTTACAACAACAGACTGGAGGCCTTAAAAGGAGGGTTGTGCTTCAAATCCTAGTTTTCCTCTGTTAACCATGGTTACTTGCAAGGAAACAGGTGCAGTCATAGATTTGCTTAGTGCAATAACAAGGATATTGCTGCTAGTAAGATGGCACCTCAAACGAGCATTTATCAGATCACCAAGAACTTCCAGGAGGGAGGTTGAATTGTTGCATAGAAGGCTTCAGGGCGTCCAAAAAAGTCCAGCAAGGCACACTTGCGACATTCCAACACTCTTGTTTCATCTCATCTAAGTCCCATTCCTGGAGAAACGCCTTTAACTCACTTGTTTTCACCTGTGGGTTCCTCTAGGAAAAAACTGGAGACAGAACATCTTCAAAGTCCAGTCGCTGGTTATTTAGTGGGCCGTGAACCTAATATACAATTGTTCAAAAAAATTAGAGGAACACTTTTTAATCAGAGTATAGTAAGCTATCAGTCAAACGTCTGGGATATTGATCTGGTCAGTTAAGTAGCAGAGGGGGTTGTTAATCAGTTTCATCTGCTTTGCTGTTAATTAAATCAACAACAGGTGCATCACAGGGGCAACAATGAGACCGACCCCAAAACAGGAATGGTTTTCCAGGTTGAAACCCATTCTTTGCTGACTGACTTTCTACTGCTGTAGTTTGTCATTTGGCTTGGATCAAAATGTCTGTTGATGGCGTTGTGTGGTGCCTGGACGCTACAGAGGTTGCACAAGTAGTCCAACTCCTCCAGGATGACACATCAATACATAGCGTTGCAAGGTTTGCTTTGTCTCCCAGCACAGTCTCAAGAGCATGGAGGAGATTCCACGAGACAGGTAGTTATTCTAGGAGAGCTGGACAGGGGTGTAGAATGTCCTTAAACCCTCAGCAGTATCTGCTCCTTTGTGCAAGGAGGAACAGGATAAGCACTGCCAGAGCCCTACAAAATGACCTCCAGCAGGCCACTGGTGTGAATGTTTCTGACCAAACAATCAGAAACAGGCTCCATGAGGGTGGCCTGAGGCCCCAACGTCCTGTAGTGGGCCCTGTGTTCACTGCCCAGCACTGTAGAGGTTAATTGGCATTTGCCATAGACCACCAGAATGGGCCACTACGCCACTGGTGCCCTGTTGTCTACACCGATGAGAGCAGGTTCAACCTGAGCACATGTAAAAGATGTTAAAGGGTTTGGAGATGCCATGGAGAACGTTATGCTGCCTGCAACATCATTCAGCATGTCCGGTTTGGTGGTAAGTCAGTGATGGTCTGGGGAGTCATATCCCTGGTAGGACGCACAGACCTCTACAGGTTAGATAATGGCACCCTGACTGCTATTAGGTATCGGGATTAAATCCTTAAACCCACTGTCAGAACCTACATAGGTGCAGTAGGACCCGGGTTCCTCCTGGTCCACGACAATGCCCGACCTCATGTGGCTAGAGTATGCAGGCAGTACCTGGAAGATGAAGGAATTGATACCAGTGACTGGCCCCCACGTTCACCTGACCTAAACCCAATAGAACACCTCTGGGACATTATGTTTAGGTCCATCCAGCACCGCCAGGTTGCTCCTCAGATTGTCCAGTAGCTCAGTGATGCCCTGGTCCAGATCTGGTAGGAGATCCACCAGGAGTAGTGTATATGGCTGAATCGCTCAGCTACTCCAGGTGTCTGTACTACAGATCAAAACCAAAGCACTTTCATATTACAGAGGGAACTTCCAGTTCTTTCTCTATAGCAGTGCTTCTCAAATATTGGGGTGGGGCCCCCTGGGAGAGATGCTGTGAACTGGCAGGGGCAGGGGTGAGAAGCAGGGGGACTTCCAATATTAGTGCAAAACTTCCAACATGTAGGAATTTGTTGTACTCAGCATGCTATTTGACTCTTGAATACACTTGTATACTTTACTGCTCTCTATTGTGTTGCCCTTCGCTGTTTCAGTTTGGAGTTCAGTCTGTGCAGTATAGATAAATAAATACATATTATCTGTTTCTCCACAGTATTTCAAATCAGGGGGTCGTGCAAACATTTCTGTCCCCCAGTGGGGGCGTGACAGAAAGTAACTGAGAACCTCTGCTCTACTGCTCTATAGTCTCCACTTCTCCACCGCCTTCAGCCATGCTCAGTTTCCCTCTTTCGTTTTGGCGCTGCCTTTTTCCGCCACTGCTGGACCTACACGTGAGATGGCAGTGCGCCGTGGCGTGCAGTCGCAGGAAAATCACGTCACCAATTTTACTTCTCCCATTTTAAATATACAGTATAATTTTCTTATTGTTGGAAAATTTATACCGATATATAACAATTATTGCTAAACCCTATTCAGTATGTCATAGAAACATCTGACCAAAATATGTGACAAAACAAAACCTTTCAAAACTTTTGGCCATGACGACGATGACGTCATCTTCAATATTTCTCCAGTTCCTTCGATTTTTGTCAATGCCACCATCCATCATTCTGTATTATTACAACTGGGGAGCAACGGTAATGTTCGAAAATAAATAAGACCACAAGTTGAACCACTTTGTATACACATCTGTCCACGAACTTCTAAACAACGCAAACACAAGGCCAGCATGTTATAAAAAAACACTACGCTATCTAATTCTCCGCCGTGAGCTCACATGATAAGATGGGGACTGCAATGACTGGAATGTGGAATTTGGCTTGCACAGATTTCAACACATAAAGCGTACCTGCATGCAGACACTTGCCACCGTGTGCGTGCATGTGCGTCTCTAATCCTTGAAAAGGTTGCCAAAAAAGAGCAAGAGAAAGACAGAGAAAAAAAAAATCGGATGTTTTCCTCCACCCACCTCCCCCCCCAACCCAGCAGTTCCCAGACACTCCCCTTTCTCACAGCTTGGCTCCATCCTCTCGTCTTTGTCTTTTTCAAGTCTCGTCTATCCCCCGTAATATATTCCGCTTCCCCGCTTCACCTTGGGAGTGCGGGCAGGCGGGCGGGGGTGGGGTGGGCTGGGGGTGTAAGATAATAACTCAAAGTCGGGTTTCTGCTGATCACCTTTCCTCCTCCTCCTGTGACACACATGCCCTCAGCCTTGGGGCACTCATGGAAGTATGCAAAGCTTGACCTTGGGCGCTAAAAACATCACGACGAGAAGACGTGCACGACAGGAAAAAAGGTGTCAATTCATTTTTCATTAGCAGAAGAACCGCGGCAGAATGATGTAAAGCAGAAACGGCAGACCAGACAGCTGGCAGCCAATAAAAAGGCACTTAGAACAAGAGGTGAGCCAGAACTACTGCCACACGTGAATGGAAGAAAGATGAAGGGCAGGGATGAGGAATGTGGAGTAAAAATAGTCAATGGCATTAGAAAAGAAAGCCTGCAATTTCTGTGAAAAAAAAAAGAAAAGAACGAGTGCCACTATAACCAGTTATAATGCATAAATCATCCCCCAGATACTGGGCTCCACCCACAAGCTCCAAGCTTCCATTCTGGTGTTTTTTCTCCTTTACTCCACCAGGACGTCTGCCTGCAGCCTCACTTCTTGCTCACATGAGAGTTTCCAACCCTGCAAAAACCCGCCTCGCCTCGCCATCTGCTCATTGGACAGGATTTTGGAATTCATTCTAAACTCTCTCGGCGTGTTCATTTGCGAGGCACATTTTAAGGTTTTTTTTTTGCCCTGAAGGTTTCTTGAGGAAGAGGCGGACAGTCTGAGCAGGAGGCAAGAGGGAGGGAAGAGCGCAGCTGCTGCCGTGTGAGGAGAAAAGAAAAATAAAGAGATAAAGAAGGCAAGTGTGAAGGGCGAGGAGAAGCAGGAGGAGGGGAACAAAAAAAAGGGGCCACCTCGGCTGACGTCCCACCTGAGAGACACATGCGGCGAGACGAGACGTCACACGTCCTCTGAGGTGACGCACACCGACAAAGGGGGCGCGTCGTGACCCGGAGCAGACCTTTTTCTCCATCATGCTGGATTCGGCTAGCTCCCCAGATTCCAAAAACCTACACCGGAAGAGCAACTTTGTCCCCGGCTAGAAATGACCACGGGACACAATCTGAGCGTGTGACAAAACTCCATCTCCTCCTCCTTCTTCTTCTTCCTCTACCCTTACTTTCACTTCAGCTCGACCTCCTCCTCACTATGTTGATACTAGCCGTGCTCCTATGGATTCTTAATGTCAGCAACTTGTGCTCAGGACAAGACCACATGGACTACTATCCAGCCAAGGACATGGGAACCCAGGTGAGAACTTCCACAAACAAACTACCGCAGCAATTTGATATTTTTCAAAACTTTTACGTGAAATACAAGAAGAAAACATTTCAGACTAAAACCGAATCGCACAAAAACTGTATTATATTCATTTGGCCTTCTTACCTGAATGCACGTGAATTTAACTGAAAAAACAACAGCAATCTACCAGGAAAATAGCAAAAACCTTATGCGTGGCCAAATACCAGTTTGATTCACGCTACCGGTAAGCTCCACATTACCTAAACAATGCAAAACAGAGGAAACCTGGGTGAAAATCGACCATCAAAGAACAGCAAAACTGGATAATACTTTTTTAAAACCCTCCTGTGCTCTGCAATTAAGATTATGAGTGCAATTATGTCTGCTCATATTCAATCAAATGCTACAAAACTAATAGGATGGATGGATCATGACCCTAAAACTTTTTGAGTACAGGACAAGTAAAATTCACAGCACACGTGTACCACTGTTAAAACAAGCCCACAATTTGTCTACGTTTATGTCTCTTAATGTTTTTTTCCTCAAGCGTTGAGATTTCACACTTTGTGGTTGCACTTGACGCGCCGTAAATTTGTGCTGGTAAACTGTATGCATACTTTTACAAACACTACATTTGATGGTCACATTAAGCATGGAAACGGTTAAATGAACTACAAAACTACAAATATAAAGCATTCAAAAGACTATAAAGATTATATGTAGCGTTGTAGAGTGGTCACTAGGTGTCAGTAATGGTAGTAATGTTCGGTGAGACACACAAGCACCAGACATGATCACCGGAACAGGTTTTTATTGCAGGTTTGAATTATCCCACAAGAATCACAATAATGGCCTGTTGGCCACTGGCTACTATTGCGGTCGTAACCCCCGACATCACTTCCTGTCCACTCCCCACTCAGCTCCCCTGGCATTGGAGGACAAGTCCTATTCATGTCTTATATTCTGATATTATGTCACCTATATTAGGTAATACGAGTGCAAGGGTACCTATAGGGGTGTTATTTCATGTCTAAAGGTCTCTAATAATGTTAAAAACTGTATTTTGAAGGTCACAAATAGGTTTTCTACGCTGGAACTACAAAACTATTTGATTTATAAATAAACTCTCTTACTTTATGGAAATTCACTTATCACAATTGTGTCTAATGCCAATCGGCCGCGATGAGCGAGGGGTTACTATAACTTCTACACCGTGACTCTGATTCCTGTTGACAACCATTGGAAGTGGAGGATGTCACACAGCCTGGAACCTGACTACAACATTAACGTCTCACTCTTCACGAGGACAGGTAGTCAAACCCTAGAGGCTGAAAGTCACTCCACGGATGGTGCAAACATTGGCATCAGTTTACCGTTTTTTCCCTTTTCTCGTCAACAAGGAGCAGAGAAAAGCGGGCAAGCCGGGAAGTAATTGCAAATTAAAAACAATAGGCCGCACGTTGCTTAAAGCGGATACACCCTGCAGCACTGGACTGGTCATTGGTACATCATGAACTCAATGTCCCTCAGGGATGACCTTATGTCAGCATTGCAAAGAAATGAGCGAAAGAGAGGAGTCATTTAGAAGTTTTTAGTCATTTAGGAGTGTCCAATTCCACTGGGATGGATTATGAATGAATGAAGAACGAGCTTGAACACAACAGTGTGTGTGTGTGTGTAGATGAGAGGAGGACCAATCAATTTGTAATAGCTAGCAACAGCCACCGGCAACATGTTACAACACACCGGCAGTTGACGACTTCAAAAAGAGGATTCCATGTGATAACGGTTTGATTTTCTTCATCGGAATTTCTTGCTGACGTTATCAATGAACACAGCCTGTGGTGCAACCCAACTTTAACCGGTGACAACACAAACTCAACTCTGCTTAAAGTAAAACGATGGGAAATATAGCACAGACCCGATGGTTAGTGATGGGAAACTCCATTCCTTTCACTGACTCGAGTTCTTATGAGTGATTCTCTAAGTGACTCTCGAGTCACCTGTCACAGTGCATATGTGCAAAATATTTGCAAAATGTACAACAAGTTGTGAATTGGGTACTTGATTCACTAAAATCACACTCATCACAGAGCGCATGCTGTACCTCCCACACCTCCCACATTTAATCACGCCCTGACATGTCGCCTGATTGCCTTTTCAATTGCGAGTCCCAATTCAGTGAAACGCTTGCGATTTTAAAGGTACTCCTTTAATACTACTCAACTAGTGATGGGAAAACCGATTAGTCTCTCAGTGAAGTGAAATGGCTACCAGATTCCACCCGCTAGTTGTGAATTGGGTACTCGGGACAACTGTCACCGAGTGCATACACATAAAGTTGAGCCACCTCTTCCGACTTGTCCCACATTTAATCACACTCAAACATGTTGCCTGATTGCTTTTTTAATGTAGTTAGCAGGGGCGAGTAAGTGAAAGAAGAGTGCCCGTGAGTCACAATTCAGTGAAACACTCAAGAGTTTCAAACGACTCGTTTAATACTCGTACATCTCTCAACCAGTGATTCCTTTTATTTAGTCAAGCCCTTAAGAGTCACTCACTGAAGAGAATTGGGTACCTGATTCACCCGTCACCCTGTTAATGCCCTGTTAATTACAACATGTTGCTTAATTGCCTTTTTTAATTCAGCTAGCGGTAGCAGAGGTGACTAACTGAACAAGTGAACAGGGACGAGTACTTGAGAGTTTTGACCGACTCGTTCACTATTCCCGCATCTCAACAGATGATACACATTTGTGACGTTTATTCTGGAATACCACTAATTTATGTACGTGAAGTTTTGAGTTAAATATGTCACACTGGGTGGTATTGGTACATGTATTCCTTTGAATATTCATTCAAAATCGTTGAAACCGTGAAGTTTTCCGAGAGGCTTATTAGCATGTTTGCTATTGTGGCTGTGCGTAGCGATTCAAAGGCTACAAGCTAGATATTTCCGTAGCTTGTTTTTGTGAGAAATGCAGTAAGAACAGTTGACGTGTAATGTTTGACACACTCTTGGTGCATTGGAGTTGTTAAATGGCTTTCAGAGGAGCAAGGAAATAGGCTTTCTGAAATGAGCTAGCTTACCTGACCCGCGGCGCCATTTTGGGGAAGCCGTACACTTGGAAAAGTCACGTGACCGTCGCGTGACCAGTTTCCAAACTAGCAATTCGTCGTCGTTTTTAAACTGTAAATACGCATCAGTTAAATAAAGCCGCGACTTCTTCCTTCCTCCAGGCTCCAATGTTGTCAGATGACCAGAGCAATCTACAGAGTGTGACGACCATGGATCAGCTCCTCCAGCTTCTCTACCCTGGATACAACCTGCTTCATCACTGCCTGAGGAACAAACCGTCTTCCCCATTCCCCACCTCCTCGGCAAGGCCGGCCTACGGTGACAATCAGTGGGCGCAGCTACGGGAAGATGCTCTCTATAAGGTGGACGGCACCCTCGAAGGTAAACACCGCACGCGTCCGCGCGCCTCCGGAGCCTCTCACTAACGCACGCACACGCCATCAGTCATCCTAGAGGAGATCAAGCGCACGTCATGCCAGCCCAGAGAGGTGTGCGTCGAGGTCACCAAAGAGTACCCCGAATCCACCAGCCAGTTCTACCTCCCCCGCTGCGTGGCGCTGCACCGCTGCGGGGGGTGCTGCACCAACGAGGCCTTTTACTGCGCAAACACCAGCCACGCGCTCGTCAACAAGACGGTGAGTATGGCCGACGCTCGCACGTGCGCCAAGACACCCGTCAACGCCCACCGCCTTTCCGATCCTCCCAGCTGATGGAGCTGTCGCCACCCAGGATGGAGCGCTCCGTCGTCATGGTAACCTTCGTCAACCACACAGCGTGCGAGTGCCTCCCCAAGCGGCCGCTCCACTCCATCATTAGACGAGCTGCAACGGATCACCTGTGAGCGAGACTCGGGAGCAGGCATACCACCGCTCACCCGCCATACGCCTGTGCGCTTATTCTGTGTGTGTCCGTCCAGGTGCTCCCCTCCCACCGTCCCCTGCGTGTCGGGGTTCTTGTGGGACCCGGTGAGCTGCATGTGCGCCTCCGCAGATGCCATCAGCTACTCCGAAAAAGACACGGGTGAGTCGTCCAAACAAAATAATCTCGATTACAAGTTACACACTAGCGCGAGGGCTCCCCAGTTTGTGCAAGGGGGCGCATTCGCAGCAAATGTGCAAAGGGCGTGCATGCTCCACCCAGACAATTATTGAAAAACCATTCTGTTAATTTATCAATTTTGCACTACAAACAAATGTCTCATTAACAATAGCTTTTGACCGGTCGGACCCCAACGTGACGTCCTTTTGTACATTAAAGATGCTAAGACCAATACAATGTAGATCACTGTATGCAAACCCATTTAAAATTAAGTCAAACAAGGCTAAAAAAAGACATTATGTACGGTGGTGTGAAACAGTGTTTGCCCCTGATTTCTTCATTGTATGCATTTTTGTCACACTTTCAGTACACGTTTCTGATAAACATTGAAATAGTAGTCACTGAACACAAAATGCAGTTTTTATCCATCCATTTTCCTCCGCTTATCCGGGTCCGGAGTCACGGGGGCAGAAGCTTCAGTAGGCCCTGTCCCCAGCGACCTCTTCCAGCTCCACCGGGAGGACACCAAAGCGTTCCCAGGCCAGCTGTGAGACATAGTCCCTCCAGCGTGTCCTAGGTCTTCCCGGGGGCCTTCTCCCGACTGGGCATGCCCGAAACACCTCACCAGGGAGGCGCCCGGGAGGCATCCGGACTAGATGCCCGAGCCACCTCAACTGGCTCCTCTCGATGTGAAGGAGCAGCGGCTCTACTCTGAGCTCCTCCCGGATGGCCGAGCTCCTCACCCTATCTCTTAGGGTGAGTCCAGCCACCCTACGAAGGAAACTCATTTCCGCCGCTTGTATCCGCGATCTCATTCTTTCGGTCATGACCCATAACTCATGACCATAGGTGAGGGTGGGAACGTAGATCGATCGGTAAACAGAGAGCTTTGCCTTCCGGCTCAGCTCTCTCTTCACCACGACGGTCCGGTACAGCGACCGCATTACTGCAGATGCTGCACCGATCCGTCTGTCGATCTCACGCTCCAACCTTCCCTCACTCGTGAACAAGAACCCGAGATACTTGAACTCCTCCACCTGAGGCAAGACCTCACTCCCAACCCGGAGGGTACAGTCCACCCGTTTCCGACTGAGAACCATGGCCTCGGATTTGGAGGTGCTGAGTCTCATCCCAGAAGCTTCACACTCAGCTGCAAACCGCTCCAGTAAACGCTGAAGGTCACAGCCTGATGAGGCCATAAGGACCACATCGTCTGCAAATAGCAGAGACGAGATCCTAAGGTCACCAAGCTGGACTCCCTCAACACCTTGACTGCGCCTAGAAATTCTGTCCATGAAGATTATGAACAGAATCGGTGACAAAGGGCAGCCTTGGCGGAGGCCAACGTTCACCGGAAACAAGCTCGACTTACTGCTGGCAATGCGAACCAGGCTCCTGCTTCGATTGTACAAGGACCGAATGGCACGTAGAAGCGGACCATCAATCCCGTACTCCCGGAGCACCCCCCACAGGACACCACGAGGGACACGGTCGAATGCCTTTTCCAGGTCCACAAAGCACATGTAGACTGGTTGGGCAAACTCCCACATACCCTCGAGTACCCTTGCAAGGGTGTAGAGCTGGTCCAGTGTTCCGCGACCGGGACGAAAACCACATTGCAGCTCCTCTAACCGAGGTTCGACTAACGGTCGTACCCTTCTCTCCAGCACCCTGGAGTAGACTTTCCCAGGAAGGCTGAGGAGTGTGATCCCCCTATAGTTGGAACACACCCTCCGGTCACCCTTTTTAAAAATGGGGACCACCACCCCGATCTGCCAGTCCAGAGGTACTGTTCCTGACTTCCATGCAATGTTGTAGAGGCGTGTCAACCAACACAGTCCCCCAACATCCAGAGCCTTGAGGAATTCCGAGCGGAACTCGTTTACCCCCGGAGCCTTGCCACTGGGGAGTGATTTAGCTACCCCAATTACCTCAGCCATGGTGATAGAACTGTCCACGTACGTATCCTCAGAATCTGCTTCCTCTACGGAAGGCATGTCAGTGGGATTGAGAAGGGCCTCGAAGTATTCCTTCCACCAACCATCTATATCCACAGTCGAGGTCAGCAAGCCCCCGTCCGCACTGTAAACAGTGTGAACTAAGGGCTTCTTCTCTTTTCTGAGGTGTCGGACGGTTTGCTAGAACCTCTTTGAGGCCGACCAAAAGTCGTGCTCCATAGCCTCACCGAACTCCTCCCACCCCCGAGTTTTTGCCTCGACCACTGCCAAAGCCGTGTGCCGCTTGGCCTGCCGGTACCTGTCAGCTGCTTCGGGAGTCCCGCAAGCCATCCATGCTTGATAGGACTCCTTCTTCTGGTTGACAGCAGCCCTAACCCCTGGTGTCCACCATCGGGTTCGGGGCTTGCCACCACGACTGGCACCGACCACCTTGCGGCCGCAACTACAACTTACCGCCTCAGCAATAGAGGCACGGAATACGGCCCATTCAGACTCAATATCCCGGTCGTCCCTCGAGATGCAGGCGAAGCTCTGCCGGAGATGAAGACTAGACGAACAGGAGATTCTGCCAGACGTTCCCAGCACACCCTCACTACGCGTTTGGGTCTGCCAGGTCTGTCCGGCATCCTTCCCCGCCATCAAATCCAACTCATCAGCAGGTGGTGGTCAGTTGACAGCTCAGCCCCTCTCTCCACCCGCGTGTCCAGAACATACGGACACAGGTCTGATTATACGACCACAAAGACCGATCATAGACCTGCGACCTAGGGTGTCCTGGTGCCAAGTGCACTTATGGACATCCTTATGTTCGAACATGGGGTCCGTTATGGACAAACTGTGGTTCGCACAGAAGTCCAGCAACAAAACACCACACGGGTTCAGGTCAGGGAGGCCGTTCCTCCCAACCACGCCCCTCCAAGTCACACTGTCATTGCCCACATGGGCGTTGAAGTCTCCCAGCAGAACTATGGAGTCACCAGCTCGGGTGCTCTCCAGAACCCTTCTAATGGACTCCAAGAAGGCTGGGTACTCTGAACTGCCATTTGGCGCATATGCACAAACCACAGTCAGGACCCTTTACCCAGCCCTAAGGCATAGGGCAATAACCCTCTCGTTTACTGTAGATGACTCCAACACAGAGGCACCAAGCCGGGGGGCTAACAATAAGCTCACACCAGCTCGCCGCCTCTCCCTTGCAGCAACTCCAGAGAAAAACAAGGTCCAGCCCCTTTCAAGGAATTTGGTTCCAGAGCCCAAACTGTGGGTTGAGGTGAGTCCGACTATATCTAGTTGGAATGTCTCCGCCTCTTCCACAAGCTCGGGCTCCTTCCCCACCAGAGAAGTGACATTCCATGTCCCAAGAACCAGATTTGGCCGCCAAAGACCAGGTCGCCCAGACACCCGCCCTCGACCACTGCCCAAATCACACAGCACCAGACCCTTATGCTTGCCCCTGCAGGTGGTGGGTCTGCGGGGGGGAGTTCCCGTGTGGCTTCTTCGGGCTAGGCCCGGCCAGGCCAGGCAGTTTTTATATTTTTTATAAAGTTTAATTTTAGTTATTAAGGCAGACAAAAAATCTATCCTACATGGCCTGTGTGAAAAAGTGATTGCCCTCCCCTGTTAAAACATATCTTAATGGAGAATAATTGAGATCTATCAGTCTGGAAAACGTTTTAAAGCCATTTCTTAAGCTCTGGGACTCAAGCCAACCACGGTGAGAGCCATTATCAACAAATAGCGAAAACATGAAACAGTGCTGAACCTTCTTTGGTGAAAGTTCATACTGTCTTCTCAAGTGTAATTGTTTTTAAGGTTTTTGGAGCCCCCATGCAAGCAGGTAAACATGCTACTCTGTCTTACAAAAAGAACCTTTAAAACAGCAGTGAACCTTCCCAGGAATAGCCGGCCAACCAAAGTTATCCCAAGAGCGCAGCAAAGACTCATTCAAGAAGTCACAAAAGACCCCACAACAACATTTAGGTCAGTGTTCATGACTCCACACCCTAAGACACTGAGCAAAAATGACCAAAAGACCAAAACCCCTGCTGAACAAAAGGACCAATTAGGTTCGCCTCAATGTTGCCAGAAAATAAGTTGAACTTTTTGGAAGGTGCATTTCCCAGTACATCGGGCGTAAAAGTAACGCCACATTTCATTTACAAGCAGTAAAATATGTCACCTTGAAGACTACATGGAAGCATGAATTCCGCTGCCTACCAAAAATGGAAAATGAAAAAGGAAAATGTCCGGCCAGTTGCTGGTGACCTCAAGCTGAAAGTAACCCGGGTTCTGCGGCAGGACAATGATCCGAAACACACCAGCAAGTCCCCCTCTGAATGAAGACTTTGCTGCTGACCCGAATACTATTGAGATGCATGACCTTAAAAAGGCGCTTCATGCTGGAAAAGCCTCCAGTGTGACTAAATGACAACAATTCTGCAAAGATGAGTGGGCCAAATTTCTGCAAGAGACTCACTGCAAGTTATCACAAACGCTTGATTGCAGTTGTTGCTGCTAAGGGTGGCCCAACCACTTATTTGCTTTGGGCTAAAATCACTTTTTCACACAGGACCATGTCGCTTTGGATTTTTTCTCCCTTAATAATAAAACATTTCATTTAAAAACTGCATTTGTGTTCAGTTGTGTTGTCGTTGACAAAAACTGATATAAAAATAACCGGGATAACCAATGGGAGAGCTTCTTTGGTTTGACCGCGGTTGGCATCCATTACTTTAGTAGAGTACGTTCAAAAAGCACAAAATAAGCTACGAAATGAATTTTGGGAGGAGCTCAGTTTCAGTTTCCATGTTTTGAATTTTTGTTTGTTAAATGGGATGGAAATTTCCCTAAAGCCTGATTCGTATGATGCGTTTTTTGTAAGTTGAGGCTCCACTATCGCGCTTTTCCACCGCACATAACAGCTTTTTGCTTTTTTCCAACCTAATTTTTGCTGTTTGGCACATATGACCCCCCCCAGGCCACACTTTGGACACCCCTCTTCTAAGCTATCGAGAGCAAACGTCCGCATTTTTGCTTTGCGTAGGTAAATGTGGGATATCTAATAATGTACCTCTTGCATCATTTTCCCAATATGCCGAGGGCCAATAAAAAAGGAGCTGCAGGCTGAAAATGGCCCCCCCCGAGACGCACTTTGGACACTCCGGCATGAGGGGAACTCTCAAGTTCTACTGACTCAGCAACGTCTGGATTTAGCGACTAATCACAGCTGCTTCTTTGCTCTGTCGGCTTCCAGAGGCTCTGGACTCGGGGCTGCTGGCTCTCTGCGGCCCAAACAGGGTTCTGAAGGAGCCCAGCTGCGAGTGCATCTGTCGAAACGGGCTCACCGAGGCCAGCTGCGGTCCAGGCTGGAAACTGGACCACAACACATGTAAGCGGGTGCGGCTCACGTGTTGGGGAACCGCGGTGCACATGCTCACGGAGGCGCGTCTTCCCCTACAGGTGAATGTCAGTGTGAAGGTCAAGGCGAGGGGAAGTGGTGTCCCGTCGGCCAGCGGTGGGACGAGGACCTGTGCGGCTGCGTGTGCGCCGCGCAGTGTCCTGGGAATCAACCCCTCAACCCGGACACCTGCCTGTGTCAGTGCAGGGAGAGCCCGCAGTCATGTCTGCGGCAGGGCAAAAGGTTCAACCCCAACACCTGCAGGTAAGCCTGAGGACACGCTGCGCCTAAAAAAACACACTTCCCTGCTTCCTTTTTATTCCCCCCCCCTCCCCTCCCCTCCGATACAAAACATGAGCCGCTCCAAACGGATGTCAAACATTCCTCGCGCGAAACATTCTCCATCGACTTTTGTTTGGACGCTTCCTTTTAAGGACATGAGACATCCCCGGCGTCCAACCATGTCCTCAGCTGCGAGCACGCCTTGCGGTTCCCACAGCTCGCATGCGAGAGGCCTCTGACCCCAGAGGCCTGAACTCGCTGACAGTGAGCAGAGCAGCCATCGGGCCGCCGGGCAGCCGCAGATGGATGGAGTGACAGCGCCCGAAGAAAAACACACACGCAGACAGGAGCCGGGCCACGAGGGAGAAGTTCAGATGTGCAAGTGATCTTTCATGCCGGAGGTTTCTCTAAAAGGGGGGCTGGGAGGGCAGGAAAAATGGATTTGTAAGCTCTTTGTGGGAGATAGCTTGGGAAGAAAATGTGTTGCTTTGTTTGTCTTATGCAAGCACAAAAATTGGGACGACGATCAAGACAAAACTGCGCCTCACTTTGCCGGTATGAATGAAAAAGCCCATTGTTAGTACGGGCTCTGCTCTTTTTTCCAGTTTTTGCTGGTGTTTTTCAAATTTTCTTAAAATATTTCAACTTTATTCTGGAAAAAAAATCTCGTATTATTTTGACTTTATTCCCATAATGTTGTACTGTTCTCCCCGAGCTAATTTTCCAAAAATGACAACTTTTTGTAAGTTTGTTCTCATAGCTGCAGCTTTTATTCTAGTGAGGGTACAACTTTTTTCTCTTAATATTTTGACTTTATTCTCATGTAATTACAGTTTTCCCCCCATTTCTGCTCGTTTTTAAAATTTTCGAATTATTTCTCCTTCCTTCTTCTTCTGTACATTTTTTTCTCGTAATCACGACTTTATTCTCGTAAGATTACTTTTTCTGTAATCCAATTTTCCAAAAATGACACTTTTGTCGTTTTTCTCATAATATTACAACTTCTAAAAAAATGTACTTTATGCTGCTACTTGGATTATTTTGATTATGTTTTTGCTCATTTTTCCTGTTGGGCTTTTTTCTTTAATATTTCAACTTTATGCCACTAAAATGACATTATTTTTCCTCATAATATTACCATTTTTTTCTTGTGAAAATACAAAATTCTTTTACTGAATATTTTGACTTTATTTTTGCTGACTTTTCCATTTTTGCTGTTGGTTTTTTTCTTTATATTTCAACTTTATGCTACTAAAATGACATTTTTCCTTCATAATAATACAATTTTATATTCTATAACTATATATATATATATATATATGTATATATATCTATATTTAGATATATTTTTTTCTTAGATTTTTTTTTCACTGAATATTGTGACTAATTTTGCTGTTTTTATTTTATTATTTCAAGTTTTTGCTACTTAAACACTTGACATTTTTTTCCATCATTATATTGCAATCATATCCTTATTAGTTTTAAGTTTACAATTTTTTTTTTTTTACTGAACATTATGAATTTATTTCTGCTGAATTTTCCATTTTTTCTGTTGGGTTTTTTGTCTTTATTATTTTTCCTTTATGCTACTAAAATGTTATTTTCCCCTCATAATATTACAAGTTTGTTCTCACGTAAAATTACAGCCGTTTGTTTTCGTTTCTGCTGTCTTTACAATATTTTTTTTGTGTTGATTTTATGACTTGGCTGTTATATAATTTTTTCATAGTTAGTTTTGAATATTTTATAGTTGTAATCTTTTCAAAATTTTAACATTTGTTGCTTTTCATTATATTACAACCTTAAAAAATTTATTTCCTTAATATTAATGTGAGACAAAATTAATTAGATTACAACTTTTTGGACTTTGTTATAATACTACAGCTGATGTTTTTTGTTTCCTTCTTTGATTATATTTATAGAATGAGACAAAGCTCGCAAACGGACACCCCTGTGTTAGTGTCTTGCTTGAACGCCGTTGGTGCCAGCAGCTCATACAGTAGTTTGTACAGATAGGTCTCAATTAATTGAATCATTTCTCCTCTTTCAGTTGCTACAGGTTACCCTGCAGGACGCCTCGACGCGCGTGCCTGTCCGGCTTTTACTACAGCCACCAAGTCTGCCAGTGCATCCCCAACTACATGAAACCCGAGTGGAATTAGTGCGGTGGCGTGTACGTCTGCGGAGGGAGCCCTTCAAAAGCTTGGGAAACTTGCGGCCCGACACGAGAACAAGATGAGGAGATGGAGCAGAACGACAAACGAGCACTTACTGGATTACAACACACCTCCAAAAAATGTTTTGTCCCGTGGGTGGACGCGGTAAGAAAAGGAGACGAGACATGCGGCTTCTCGTCCAATCGCGGCCTCGGGGAAATGTCGGCAGGGCAGATCGGACCAATGGGCTTTCCCGGCCGGCGTCGATACCTGCTGTAACGTGCTGGAGCGAGCACGCCCTCGACGCTCTCCTGGAAATGGAAAGTGGAAGAAGATAATGACAGAGCAGACTGAAGCGGGGCGAGGCGACGGCGAGATGGGTGACGATACCGGCGTGTATGAACTGTCCATCCGTCTCACTGACAATCTTATTTCCTCCACCTTAAATGCACGTGGCGTAGCGTCTGCTGGAGTACTCTTAACTTAAAACCGCCTAAGCAATATTACCTGTAGATATGAAATATAATAACAGTTTCAAAAATACTGTATTTCAAGTCCACACACAACTCAAGTTTCAATAATTCCCACATTGAATGTTTGCTACTAAATGGAAGGGCTTAAGTCAGGGGTGTCCAAAAGGGGCCACATTCTAAAAACATACAATCATTTAACACGAAAAGAAAACAAGATTATAGTCAAAATATTAAGTGAAAAAAGTCGTCATTTTAGAGGAAAAATGTAATTTTAGTAGCATTAAGTTGAAACATTAAAGAAAAAACACTTAAAAAAAAAAAAAAAAAGCTGTTAGACCGTAAAAAAGATGATGACAAATTAAGCGTTGTTTTTGGTAAAACAGGTTGTGAAAAAAAGTGTTAATGAGAATAAAGTCAAATTCTAAGAATTAATTTGTAATAAGAAGTGAATTTAAAAAAGTAGCAGTAGCAGAAATGGAAAAAAACATGCAATTTCACGAGCATAAAGTTAAAATATTAAATGAAGAGGAAACATGCATAGAGTTTCAATATTAAAGGAAAAATCGTCTTTAAGTGTCATTATGACAAACAAAATAAAGTTGTAGTTTTTTACAAATTAGTTAAAATATTCAAGGAATAAAATCAAAATATTATGTAACCAAAGTTATATTACAACAAGTAGAAATATTTGGACAATTTTAAACAAACAGCAAACAAAAATTCATAAAAATAGGCTTCTTCCGCCTACAGTAAGCTTAAATGCAACTTTTTAGCATGTGTTGCTTTGCAAAATATTCAGTATGTGGCTCCTTAGTAGAAAAACAAAAGTCCAGACCACCCTGGCTGAAGTCCACCATGAGATGTTTATAATGCTCTTCATGTTCTTACTCAATATTTAAAAGCCATATTACTTTCTGAAGTACATTTTTTAAACCTTCAATTAAATGATCTACTGATGTTGTGTCTGCACATTGTTTATAATTAAAACCTCAGAACCCCCCCCCTTTAATATTTGTGCAATAATGCAACACAAACTGACATGCAGAGACATGCAGTCTGAGCGCGCTTCAGGCTGCACTTAGTCCCCGCTCTGCTTTTCATTCAAACGTTCCGTTTTGAACTACGCAAAATACACTGCAAGTTCGCCGCCACAGACAGCTTGAGAGCGCCAATAAAATGTGAAATAAGTTTTATTTTCTCTCCAAGATCAAATATAAACCAAGTCTCAACGGCGGCTTATGCAAGCAGTTGAAACTCTAATATTTACAATATAGAAAATAAAATAAATATCACCCGCTTCCTGCAAACAGTTAAAACCGCAATGCATCTTTTCATCAGGAGGGACATGTCTACAGCTTGGACAGGCTTGTTCAAACAAAACTCGATGATGTGATGTTTAGGAAATGACCTGTGCAGTGGAGCAAATCCTGCAAAAAAAAAAGCAAACAATCTCTTCAGATAAGGAGATTGTTTCTCTGCGGCGTGGCAGAGAGATTGAGTGCACGCTGACCCCTGGTGGCGGCATCAGAAGTCACGTGTTGGGAGCTTAAATTAAAACAGCAATATAATCGATATATGAAATGCGTTTCCCTCTAAAATAGCACGTCAAGTTCATGAGAAGAGTGCAAAACTAAAAACAAAAAAAAGCATGTTTTATGGCTTGCTGATGGAGAAAAACGTGGATCCTTGTGGCGGTTCTGTCATTGCTGTCAAAAGTCTAGTGCTGCTCCACGGGTGACGCGTCTAGAATCAGTGCTGTGGTTCCAGAGCAGGCACTTCAGTTCAAGCTGCTCTGCAAAAAACTGACTGGAGTTCCGTTTTGTATGCTTTTGGTGGACTGGCTTTTTTCCGTTATACAAAAAAACAGCATCTGCCAAGTCCGCGTCCCGTAAGAGGCTTGCGGAGTCAGGATCCAACCATACAAGTTCGTACTGGTCCAGTCAGTTCCGCAGCCACTCACTTGGGATGGAGGACAATAATTCAACTATTCCCTGCAACACAAAAATCACATAAAAAGGCTCAGAAATTGTTAGCCTCCTTCCTGATTTCTTACTTTTTGCATTCAATGACAACAGAAATGAACACAAAATGCAGTTTTCCAATGAAAATTATTAAGGTAGAAAGAAATTCCCAAACAACCTGTGCGAAAAAGTGATTGTCCCTCCCTGTTAATTTAGATCTATCAGTCTAGAAAAGGTTATAAAGCCATTTCTAAAGCATTGGGACTCCAGCGAACCACAGAGAGTCACTATCCACAAATGGCAAAAACATGGAACAGTGGTGAACCTTCCCATGAGTGGCCACTCAACCAAAATTACCCCAAGAGCGCAATGACGACTCATCCAAGAGGTCACAAAAGACCCCACTACAACATCTACAGGTCTCACTTAACTCAGTTAAGGTCAGTGTTTGTCTCCACAATAAGAAAGACGCTGTGCAAAAACGGCTTGCATGACAGAGTTCCAAGACCAAAACGACTGCTGAACAAAAAAAAACATTAAGGCTAATCTTAATTTTGCCAGAAAACATTTTGAGGATCCCCGGGAACTTTGGGAAAATACTCTGTGGTCTGGCAAGACAAAAAGTTGTGAACTTTTTGGAATGTGTGTCCCAATGCATCTGGCGTAACGATAACACGGCATTTGTCAAAGCAGCAGTAAAATGTGGTGGTAGTGTGATGGTCTGGGGCTGTACTGCTGCTTCAGGACCTGAAAGAATGTCCGGCCATCTGTTGGTGACCTCAAGCTGAAGCCAACTTGGGTTCTGCAGCAGGACAATGATCCAAAACACACCAGTAAGTCCACCTCTAAATGGCTGAAGAAAAACAAAAGACTTTGGAGTGGCCTAGTCAAAGTCCTGACCTGAATCCTATTGAGATGCTGTGGCATGACCTTAAAAAGGAGCTTCATGCTGGAAAAGCCTCCAGTGTGGCTGAATGACAACAATTCTGCAAAGATGAGTGGGCCAACATTCTGCAAGAGACTCACTGCAAGTTATCAACAAACTCTTGATTGCTGTTGTTGCTGCTAAAGGTGGCCCAACCGCTTTTTAGGTTTAGGGGGGAATCACTTTCCCCACACAGGGCCATGTAGCTTTGGATTTTTTCTCAGTTAATAATCAAGTTTCATTTCAAAACTGCACTTTGTGTTCAGTTGGGTTGTCATTGACTAATATTTACTTTAGTTTGATGATCTGAAACATTTGTGTGACAAAAAAAAAAAGACATTAAGGAAACACTTTTTCAAACCACCGTAGCGCCAACTTCACACTCACCCTCGTCGTCAGAGTCGAAGCCGAAGAGGCTTGAGCAGCGCTGGAGTTGGAGGTGACCCCGCAGCTCCTCTGCGCTGCTGAACGTGGAAAAGCAATTGACACACCGTTGTCTCTGTGGCGCGGCAGTGACGCTAGCCTCTACCGGCGAGGTGTTCAAGTCTGACGACTGGACGGCCGACGCCTCCTTCCTTCGTTTGGGCATGGTGATGTACTTCTCGTCGAGGTAGACCGTGGGCGGCGCCCGCATGTGCTTCTTTCCGTACTCTGCCAACGTGTCCATGCACAACGTGGAGATTTCTTCCTGATTGGCTTTTTTCGTTGAGTGATGGCGCCTGCTTACGCCAACCTTTTTGTTTACGGGCTCCTTCTCACGGGCACAGCTCTCCGGTGGGTCAGCCTTCCCTTTACTTTTCGACTCGGTGGCCATCTGAGCAGAAATGCTTTGGACCTGATGTGGACTTTCTTTCTTGGCAGTCTGTGTTTCACCTTCTTTCTTACCTTTGTTTTTCCTAACCTGGACAGTCGTTGACTTTTTCTTCTTGATCGAGGGTGAATGTTTGGTGTTTTGAGCTTCAACAGTCGACCCTCCGCCGGTCGCACCTGAAGGCTCTTCCTTTGACTTGCTTTCGGAACTGAGGCCGTCTGTGGGACTGGCTTTCTTTTGACTGCCTTTCTTCCGATGAAGCCCTTCTTCGGAGGGAAGGGATTTCTTCTTTTTAATGACATCCTGTTTTGTGTTCCCAGGAAGGCAATCAGCCGGGCTATCTTGGCTTGCATGTGTTTTGTCCACCTTTCCCTCGTCATCAACACCTTTCCCTGCAACCACCAGGGTTGGCTGGGCTAATTCCTTCGCAGCTCCTGAGACCCCCGACTCCTTCAAAGGACTTTTTCTTGGCGGCATCTTTGGCTTCTTTGCGTTACTGGCACCCGAAGAGTCTGCGTCCTTGGAAGCACAGCGCTTCTTCACATGCTGCGATTTCTTAGCCGCGGGGACTGAATTCTGGGATGCCCCAAGAGAGCTTTCGTGTGATGCCTTGTTTTGTTCAACTCGACTGCTCTCAGTGTTCCCACTCAATGACTTTTTGAACTTTGCTTTATGGTGCGGCATGTCTGTCTTGGCAGCATCGTTGACGTGCTTTTCGTCGAATTCTGACATGCTAACAGCCGGATGCCCTGTCATCTCGCGGCGGACTGCAGGAATCTGAGGATTTACACTTTCACTGTTGTTGCCTGCAGTGGTGTTTTCGTCATGTGTTGCGTTCCTCGACTTCGGTGGACGCCCTCTTCTTCTAGGAACTACTGCCTTCACGTTTACCTTGCTCTTCCGGAACCTGTGTCTCAATTTGCTCCGACGCCCATAGAACGATGACGTTAAGGTTTTAGCTGCCATCAGGCTTGCCTTTGTTGTTTGCCATTTCCTTAACCTCAAATTCAGACGGTGATTTCTTGATGGCGTGGTGCTGTCCTTGTTGGAGAGATTCTTTAGAACGTTTGAGTCCTTGGACTCTTTTCTCACTTTCAGCTCTTGTTTCTCCACAGTTGTTTTGACATCAGGAGGAGTAACGCTGGCACTTCTTTCCGTCACGTTATGAGACGCATGCCCCCTTAATCTACTAGTGGCCTGGCCCAAACCCCCTTCCATAGTTGCGGCGACAGCCTTTGGTTTATCCTCGTCTATTTTCTTCACCTTTGTGCTGTAAGGTTTATTTTCGGTCTGTAATTCCAGAGTCTTTATTGGCTTGGCAGGTTTGGAAGCGTAGTGCTCTTTTTCATGAAGGTTCAGTGCCCACAGACAAATAAATAGTTTTGAGCAACCGGGTAAGCAGCACACTGCCTGCAGTGGACTGTGCTTTCTGGCATGGCGTCTCATTTCCATTCCCGATTTGAATCTGGCGGTGCAACCCAGATGGAGGCAAGGATGCCGAGGACTGAGCCGGTGTCTTTCCACGTGGTGCTGAAAATGTTCAAAACTCCACAGAACCCTCATGCATATACTGCATTTATTGTTTGCGACTTGGAATGACAGCTCTAGAGGTTTGAGGTCATCGTTGTGGCGCTCCAGGGCATGGTAGAGGAGTGCAACGCGGTTTTTTGAGAGGTCTGTGAACCAACTGCATCCATCTGCTGGGCAATAGACTTTCTCCACGGGCTCTGCCTTTTTCTTTCGCATTACCTTCGCAACGCTCTTCTTTCCACTATGCTTTGAACATTCCAGAGCCTTCTTCTTCGGAACTGTTGACAGACACGAGTCAAAGGTTTCTGCCATCTTATGATTCCCCTTACGCTCACCGGCTTTGTCATCCGTGAGCTCTGATGGGTGCGGATGCTTTCCTTCAGCCTGTGAGGTTGCCTCTTTAATTTGGTGGGGTTGGTTCTTTTTGTCAATGTGTCCATTGACTTTGTGGGCTGGTGACTTGTATTCATTTTGTTTTTCGTCTGGTTTTGTTGTTGATCGCAAACATCTAGCTCCCGATACAGGTCCATCTGGTTGTTGGGTGGCAGTTGACTTCTTCGGTCTCCTGCTACTGTGATTGCCTGATGTCCTGTTAGGCGCCTTCGCTTTGGCAGAGCTCTTGGGTGCGGAGGAATCTTTGGTCTCGGACATACAGTCTTGTTCAGCTTTGTTCATTGCAGACTCCTTACTTTTTTTGAGCTTTTCGATGTGATCAGACAGGTGCATCATGGCCAGGAGGTCGTCTTTGAACGTGGTTCCACAAAACATACACTCGTCCTTGCGGAAATGGAACATGGCGTGAACAACTACATGTCTACCCTTGAAAAGCTTCTGGCAAAACAGGCAGCAGTACTCCAACTTGGACTCCTCCGATTCTACTTCTTCAAAGTCATCGTCGACATCATAATCGTCAACATACGCCGATCTTTCTTCTTCTTTACGTTGCATAGATGCAGAGGTTTCTGGTTCGGGCACTGTTCGGCTGGAGGCGTTGTGTTTATTTTGAAGCACTGACGTTGATGCTGTGGTGGGAGAGGCGGTAGCACGTGTGTGATTCTCCGTGTCTTGAGGAAGTTTAACAGGAGGAAGCTCGGTGGCCGTCTCGGTTTCTAAGGTAGGCACCAATGTCGATGTGGTGGCGGGAGAGGACGTAGGATGTTTGTGACTCTCCGTTTCTTGAAGTTTAAAAGGTGAAAGCTTGGTGGCGTTCTCCGTTCCTAAGGTAGATTTGTCATTTAGAGGAGTAGAATGTTTAGGAGTTGCATTCATCTGAACATCTTTGGCCTCGTCGGTCCATTTTCTGCCATGCTCCCCGTCTACGTTGCCAAGATCTCCTTCATCTCCAGTGTTTGGACTATTGATCGCACTGGAAACCGTTGAGGTGTATTCCCGTCCTTCTGTCTGACCGCTTTGTGCCGTGATGGAAGCTCGCGTTGGCTGCTGGGTGGCTTTCCCTACTGCTGGGCTTTGTGAAGCAAATGTCACCTTCATCTCAACAGAGGGTTCCTCAGAGAGTTCTTGGGATGTGGCCACAGTGGGTGAGATTTTGTCTGTGCTTTGAAAGTTTGCAGCGTTGCATAAAAACGCAGAATCTGTTTTGTGAGAGGGAGCCTCATCTGTGTGTTCTTTCGCCGACATATTACTTTGTTCCGAATTTGTGCCCCCCCTTGTCTCCGCATTACCTTTTTCAAAAAGCCCTCTCTGTGGTTCTTTGGGCGGACTCCCGTGCGCGGAAGAACGCGTAATTGTTGATACGGATCCTTGAGTATTTGACCCGTTTCCTTTCCCTTTGTGCCTCTGCGCATAGCAGTGCAAATGTTGCACAAACATAGCCGCGTCCCTCGCTCGGAGGACGACCTCTTTACCATGCAGCGCCTTCACCGGCGGCACGGTCTCAGGAACCTTGACTGTCGGTTTATAAAGGAGCATCTGAGGGTAGCCTTTCTGTCTGTTGCAAGTCTCTTCATTGAACGTTCCCAGCAGCTCATTGTCTGGTAAGGACAGTTCCAGGATGACTTGCGGAGCTTGGGCTGGTTTAACGCAGGCCGGATCACATTCTTGCTCGTGCGTGGTACCAGAGTTTACGGATACTTTGGGTTTTACATTGTTCTTGAGCTGACCGGATTCAGGCCTCCTTGGGGCAAATGACGGGCTTTGCTTTTTACGCTTCGACTCTTGCGAAGTACCAGAGTCCTCCATGAGCCATTTGGGTTTTTGAATTGTCCGTTTTGGGGGATTTTTTTCAGAGAGTCGGGTAGCTGGTCGTAGTTGTTCATACCCAACGTCATGGATCCTGTCAAGCTGCCAAAATGAACGTCTCAAAGGTTGAGATGGTTTCTTTGCATACTGGGACGCGTGGTTGCTTTTCTTTTTCGCAGCGTTGTCATCAGTCAAATGGCCCGACTTGAGTCTTTTGGACGCTTCCTCAGCGCTACCTGCTTTATGATTGCGTTTCTTTGCTGCTCTGTTGTCATCTTTCTCTCCTACTGAGGTGCCGGATAACTCTTTGGCACAATAGTTTGTGACCCATGTTTCCGCCATAATTTCTTCTAGCGCAGCGTCAAGCACCTTCTTACTCATCAGCTTCAAACAATTGGTCCGCAAAGTGATGAGGTTCCAAAACTCGGGGTCAAAGTACAGGTCCTTCTTCAAGACCTGCGTAAAAAAAAAAATCAAAGACGTTTGACTTTTAATGCGACGTGGAAATATATGGAAGAAGTTTAAACATCTTTCTACCTGCAGGGTTTCAAAGCGGATTTGGTTTCTGATGGGGCTGTGCTCAACATGGTACTCCTGGTCTGGCAGCACATAGAGCAAATACACCATCTTGTAGGCCTCCAAGCTACGCTCCAGAAAGAAGACCAGGAGGGCACATGCCCGGCAGACTTCCAGATCGTTGGGGAGGAGGCCAGCGATGGTTTTATAGATCAGCGACTTGGTGACGGCGTCACACGGGAGGCAGGACTTTAAGGCGTTCGCGCAAAGCTCCACGCAAAACTCGATGCCGTCTTCACCCAGCTAGCAAGACAAACACAAACGGCTGTAAAACCATCAAGTACATCCAAAGACCTAAACTTTCGATCTGTTCCATACTTACCTCTTGCAGTACGACCCTGATGAAGGGGAAGATCGAGTTGACGTTGGTGGCGGACAACATAAGCTGACGGCTCTCCTCAAGAAAAGCTTGCTTGGAAGTTTTCAGGCGATTGTGAAGGTTGCTCCACACAAAAACAAGCTCACTGCATAAGAGGACGACACAAGTGGTGATCTTGAAATGATTGCCTCGTGGTAATACCAAGGAGACATTTCAAATGTGCTCACCAGATGTAGTACATGTCGCCCCGGGAGAGCTGCTGGGAGAGGAACACCTGGCACAGGGCGAGCAGCAGCTCATGGGTTTCTTCGTACTCCAAACTACAGATGATGTGCACTGCATCTTTACCGCTGAGGTCGGCCAGCTGAACGAGACGATGGAGGCAGGAAGGAAAACAATGCAACTTATGCACACCACACACTGGCAACATTCCTTGCACCCACCGCTTCTCGCAGGCGATCAAGCTGCGATGACTTGTGAAGCCAAGTGAGGTAGACCTGGAGGAAGAACAAGTGTTGCCCTGCCGTCGGATGTCGAATGCAAGCCTTGGCCAGTGCTAAAGCCTCGCTGACTCGCTCACAGGATAAAAGGTAGCGCACCCGGAGCTCGAAGAACACCGGCAGCTCAGAGCTGAGGCATGCGTCCACTGAGGAAAATCACATGTAAGTAATACACGATAACTGCCCTACAAATTGCTGCAGATCAAACAGAAGAAAATGATTCGCTGTGGCGACCCCTGATGGGATAAGCCGAAAGAAAAAGAAGAAACGATATCATTGCCAACATTATTTTGGCACATTAATTTAATGATGATATCCGGCATAATATTGTGGGTACACTGCATTAAATCCAATTAACATTATTTTCTCAAGGGTATTTAAACACTGTAATTGGAATGTCAAGAGCTTTTAAATAAAAGCCAATGACAACCAAATGGTCTATATATGGTCTATTTTTTTATTTTTTTAGCAGAAATTGCAGTAAATAAAAATCACAACCATAAACAATAAAATCAAATGTATCAAGTCTCTGTAAACATTGTTAGTTAACACGAGAACAACACACTTCACCTTTTGCGGAAACACCAAAAAACAGAGCAGCAGAAAAGCGTATCACAGATACGATGCCATATTTCTGATTATGAGTCGGTGTCGCTGTTGTTATTTTAAGAATATTGACAAAAAACATTGAGAAATAACCCGGCTATACTCTGAAGTTGACTGCGTGTCAATGCAGACGTCAGCTCATTTGCATATACAATTTCGTGAGGAATACGCTGTTTGTGTTAAATGAGGTGTAACCTTTTGTCGGAGTTTGGAAAAAGCGTTTGGTGCACAATGAGGTGTCATACTTTGGAGATCAGCGATCGTTATGTATTATTTCTTCCATTGTCTTTGTCACAAACCCCACACGTCGTTATGTCAGGGTCGGCAAAATTATGGAGCTTGTTTTTATGACCCGTGCGGTTAATTGACTGGGGACTGGTAATCTTTTGGTAATACAGTGAAATTTATTAGGTGATACAGAATAAATATTATAATATGTATCACTTGCTCAATAAATGGCTACTGGCTTCACTAATACAGGTGTTATGAAGTGTGACTTCAACAGTCATAACACCTGACAGCTTCATCATCATATGTTGATCACAAAGCTGGACACACTAAGCGTTTATGTTAAACAACTTGCGACACACAGCTAGTGTGTTTAAGACAAGGCATAATTAGTGTAATGATAAGAGCAAGGTGGTTAAGTTACAGTTTAAAAAGTGAGGCAAAAAAGAGCTCCAAACTAACCACATTGGCATCAGTTGGCCTGTGGTCCATGACAAGACGTCGTCGACTGACTCCGCATTTTACAAACTATTTTTTTATTCCTTTGCCACCTCAATACAAGACGGGTAATTTTATCCGGTCGCCTATGTGCGAGTGGGTGAAAAATTTACACCATGTCTCAGTTTTTATTTTATTAAAATATAATCACAGAGTCCCTGCCCAGGAAAACAAATTGTCGGAGATCAACAGAACAACAGTGCCAAACGAAACATAAACAGCGCAACGTGAAGCAGGTGAGTAACAACCTGAAATAACAAACACGTAACAGGTAAGGGGTGGAATGTTCTAGAAAGCTTGATGAAGTGATATCACTCAGAATATCGGGTGCAGAAAAAACTGAGCGGTTTACTTTATGCATGGGGGGCAGGGGAAGGGAACCTATGGCTCGGGAGCCAGATGTGGCTCTTTTGATGACCACATGTTGTTTTTGGCTGACATTTTAAAGTAAAACATGACAGGAATCACAGTGTTAGAAATAACATTCGAAATATAAAACCTTCTCAGCACTTTCATCCATCCAATTCAGAGACTAACTACTAATGATTAAAGTCATTATTTGCTTAAAATTGCACACTTTAAGTTGTAATCACTGTAAAAAAAAAAAAAGGATATGGCTCTCACAGAAAATGTGTCTTTCATGGCCCACTTAGCCCAAAAGGTTGCCGACCCCTGATGATGATACCCCTGATACCCCTGATGCGGGGTACACAGTACGTAGGGTTTTATTCCCAAAGTAGCGGAAACTAGCATATCATAGCGAGGTTTAAGGTTTAACCCTGACATTACTAACTGCCGACATCGGCCGTCTCCTTTCTGTTAACGCTAATGACTTTTTACCGTCCCCTTGAAAGTTTCCCGTGTGATGCTGCTTCAAATGCGCAATGAGCTTGGTCCTATTAAACTTCCCCCGTTCGGTGCCACCACGGGAAACTGGTGCTTGACAAGTTTTGCACTCAGGTGCACCTCCCCCCCCCCCAAACTTTTAACAAAAAAATGACTCCAGACTGCAAGGCGGGCTGAACAAGGCAAGCTTTTTTATTCACAAAACCACTCAGGCAACCTCGATGCGCCGCATCCAAGGTTTAACATTTCATCGCTGTCACCACCAGACAAAGACCGAAAGGCCAAAAACTCAAAAAGGAAAAAAAATACTACTTGCTTTGTCAGATTTCCCGAAGGTATTTGACAAACAAAATATAGATCAGCAAAAAAAGCAGCAGCAGGGGAACTTATTGGCAGCAAAGTAAACACACCAGGTCAGTTTACGTTCATTTAAATGGATATTTATGGAAGTTTATCTCCAATACAAGCAAGATCCGGCAGAAGCAAAAATATTTATTCAATGCCGGACGCTTTTTTCATACATTTTTCCCACCAAATCTGATACCCAGTTAAAACCGTGGGAGCTTCGTGATTTGCCACAGCTGCTCGTCGCAGGTAGAGCGGTTTAACCAAAACACCATCCCAACCATACTGGTTAGCATCTGTTACACATGCACGCCGCACCTCTATTTGTTGTGTTCTGTTCTTATCGCTAGTGAAGAGAAGGTTTATGAGCTGTTGTTGAAAGCTGATGTTTTGCGACTCTAGACTATCCACGGAGTTGGAGAATCTGGATATGGGATGGGATTTCACATAGTGCCTGACTTCAAATGACGCTTCCTGGGGTGTAATATTAGATTAGAAGTATTTCAAGGAGGCGCCTTCCTGCTCACTTGAAAAAATAGCGCTTCCCATTCACTGTGCATTGCATATTTACAAACCAAAAGCCAATCATTCCCGACTGTGGACATAGTGAGCTTTTATGCCAAGAAAATACGATAAATATCACCCACCTTCATCCTGAGGTAAACTGGACTCACTGAGTATTGCCTGCAAGGTTGGACTGGCCCAGGCGCCTCCAGCCCGTATCTGACGGTCCACCTGAAGTAGATGAACATTCTGATACCTTGCCAGGGCCAAATGACATTCCTAAAAAAGAGCCCAAAACCATTAGCAGTGACATCATCGAGTGCACTTGAATCATAGACAGGAAATGTGCTGTGCTAAACCTTTCAAGCGTAAGGCACTCAGATTTTACTAATTTTGTGCACAAATCCACAGAATGCTTTCCCTATTCACCTGGAATGTACTGCGGAAGCGGAGCAGTGGCTCTTGGGGGAAGTCTTTTTCAGCAAAGAAAAGCAGCAACTCAAACACACTCCTGTGAGCAGATACATTTGTACATTTGGGACCATTCAGGATATTTGCACAGCCAAAATCAGGGCAGTTTTGGAACAAGGGAAAACCGAGTTGACATGTAAAGAAAGGCACCCTTTTTGAGGTCGCCTTTTGTACTTACAAGGCCAAACTACTGAGCGTGTGGATCACGTGGTCGCAGCTTGACGTGAAGGAGGATGAGGCCAGTGTGAAGTGGCACAGAGCCTTCTCCAGGATCCTGAGCCGAGGGAGTGGCATCTGCCAGCGAGAGGCATACTCTTCCACCAGCTACATGGGGGGGACAGCAAAACAGGACGTGTGTCACCAGCTTGTCAAGTCGGCGCTGCAGAAACCCCTCATCTCTTCTAATGATAGCACTCCGATACTGTCCTGCCAAGGTGGCGTACACAAGGCAGCCCCTTGGGGTGCCCACTGGGGTTAAGTCACCTCATCAACAACCCACACGCCATCATGCGTGGTTATATGTATTTGGTTCTATCACATAAGCGCAGTACGTGAGGTTAAAAAGCAACACGTCGTCATTGACAGCGTAAATTAGTCACCGTCACGCTTAAAACGAACTTCCTGACTTGGCCGGATTTCAAAGTTTGGCTAATTGATGACGACTTGATATTAGCAATTATTACTCAATTGTGAACCATCAGCATTTTAAAATGGGCGGGAACGACACGGTCACTCGCGGTAACTCCGCAAATTCAATGCATGAGGAAAATAAACACCGAGTCTTTCGAAGTTTGCTGGTAAATTCGTGCTAGCTTGCTCGGGCGAGAGGCAGCATTAGCGCGCCGGCTGCTCGAACCAGCCGCTACCAGAACAACTTTGCGGTTGTGCGTGGATGTAAGTATTCGTTGGGAAACAATGTTCATTTCTAGATGAGCCGCGCACTCAACCTTATCAACCGATGCTAACAAGCACAGCGGCTAATGCTAGCCAGCCAGTTCTGGGGGAGGGGAGTAAGCTAATGCTAACACCATCGACAACACGAACAACGTCGGCTCCGGCTCCCTACCTTGCAGTAGTCGAGGCAGTATCGGTTGCCGTTTCCCCGCAGCTCACCGCCGGAGTAACGGCTTCTCAATGTCTGTAACTGTTTCTCGAACCCCTCGAACTCGATCACACTGCCCTCCTCCGCCATACTGGCTGCCTAGCCTCGCTCGTAGCAGCCAAGCCACACAACACACATCGCCTCCGATGTTGCCACATCTCGCGAGAGAAACACGCCAGCGCCTCGGTGAAAAGGAGCCCGAGAAAACGCAGCCCACCTGGCAACCCAGCACATAGAGGCCACTTGTTAACTGTAAAAACATGTAACGGTACAACTCGCTCATGTCAAAAATCAGCATTCACATGGGGTTGGCCGATTTCCGGTGCCAAATCGGTTCTTTTTAAAACGAAACGGTGCCCAAGCCGGTACAACCTACAGATTTCGCCCAAAAAACTAGTGAGTTTTATGGTGATATGCAAGTTGGACATAGTACATACTTAAATCATGCTAACTTAGTAATAAATAGACCAAACCAAACATTTCCTTCATGAATACGGATCCAATCCACGTGCATGTTTGGGGGCGTGGCCTTGACAGCACTGATTGGACATCGCAACAGAAATTATTGCGCTTCATTCTTTTCACGGCGTGCGCCGCTGTTAATTCAGCGGGGCGGATACTAAGTTCTACATTGACTTTATTTTCTTCAAAAGTTGCACGTAGTAGAGATCTTACGTGAATAACTATCCTTTTGTTGATATTGTTGCGTTGTATAACTATTATTGTTTTATAGTGTAGCGAGAGGGATATTGTGTAGAGTTCGGAGCTGTTGTTCGGCCTGCAGAGGGCAGTGGCCTTACAAACCCGAGAGTTATTAAGAGCGTAGAAGAAGAGAGACAGGAAGTGTTGGCAATTAGCCATTCGGCTGTTATAATTAGTTCAGTAATTAGTAAGAAGTCATCCTGCCTACTTGTTATCCGGTCAGCATTACACTACGTTGTTAATTGGTTTGTGTAACCGGGGGGGGGGGGGGGGAAGTTAAATTAACATTAAAGGGGCTCGCAGACAAACGGACTTCCGCCCTTCACAATAAAAGCACCGTAATTCATGCCGAACAAAATAAGAGTCTCGGAAAAGCCCCTTGCGCTCACAAATACGTCGTTTTAATCATATATTTGCCTAAATCTTTGTCATATGTTGTCAACAACTTAAAGACAAGAATCTCGGAAAAAGTGAAGTGTCGGTATCACTGTCCACAACCCGGTCCAGCATGTACTTGGTATCGAATCGATACAAAAATCCCCAGTATAGTTCCGCCTCTGCCACTTATTCACGCGCATGCCCAGCCCGTCAAACTAGTTTAATCCGGCGTCTGCGGCGGACAAGCCTCGTCAACAACTTTCCCCGACACTCGATTCAGGTAACGGCTGCCACTTTGCCAGTGTTTTATCGTGTAAGTAACCGGAAGTGTCGTCACGTGAACAGCTGGCGGGTCGCTGACGTCAAAGCGCACGAGCTAGAATGTTCCACATGTTATGATTCCCACAGACGTTATGATTCCCACAGACGGTCCCCGGGCGGGCGCCATGGCTCAGGTCTTTGTCTACGGCACCCTGAAGCAGGGCCAGCCGAACCACTTCTACATGACCGACAAGCGGTTCGGGCAGGCTCAGTTGCTCGCCACAGCGGTCACCGCCCAGACGTTCCCCCTGGTGATCGCCGGCGAGAAGAACATCCCCTTCCTCCTCAACCTCCCGGGTCGGGGTCACAGGGTTCACGGCGAGCTCTACAGGGTGGACGAGGCGTTGCTGAAATTCCTGGACCGCTTTGAAGACGTTCCCGACATGTATCAGCGAAATGAGGTGATGCTGAAGGTGGAGGAATGGCGGAGCCCGGCGCACGAGGAGGAGAGGTTGGCGCCGGGGGCCACCACTCGGGCGTTTGTGTACAGCACCGCCACGTACCAGCCCGACTGGCCCTCGCTGACGCACTTCGACAGCTACGACTGCCGTGGCGCTCACGGCCTCACCTACAGGGGTCGGGACAGAACGTTACAGAACTGACCAACTTCCCACTCAGCAGCCGTCGGATTCCGATCAGCAATTGCAATAAAAAGTCAAATTTTAATGATTACAACCGATCCAGCGCCGCTACTCCGCCCCTTCTCTCTTCGACTGCCGTTGTTCACCCGCGATACGAGCCCTCTGTGTTAATCGGGCGCTCACCACCGATGAATGTGGAACGGAAGGAATTTACAGCACTTGGCGCGTTCAAGGGCCGGCGAAGAAAGAGAAATGGCAGCATTTGACCAAAAAACATAATTATATGAACATAAACGGTGTAGATTGCGCTTGTATTACCACATATTTATCAGCGCTGCGTTGATTTTCCGCAAAAAAAAATAGAGCTTTTGCACTGTACTGATTTTGTGTTTTTCTATGTGAATGCATTTAGTTAATTTCCATTAAAGGATGTTTAATTTAATGAATCTGTTGGGGTTCATTTGCGGCCACACGGTTTTAATCATCAAAAATACTCAGAACTAAAAAAATGAATGAGGTAACTGTTGAAAAGTTTCCTGAAAAGCAACGACTGCTCTCAAAGTAAATGTCTTTTCTTGGAGCACCAGATTGGAGGGGGATTCACACAAGGGAAATTCTTTTTGGAAGACATTCCTTTGTGCTGTCAGATGGCTGCCAAGGTCAGCGTCAATACAGGCAAGTTCTCCCAGCCTGTAACGATGACTGACCTTCCCAGCACACCTTATTTTCCCCGTTACATCTTCCTCGTTTAATGAAGATGGACACTGAGATGGACTCTGGACCGGTCTGAGGCAGGGAGAGTCAGGAAGACTCTACACCGGTTCCACGAAGAGACATGCCAGAAGTCTGCAGGACAGCAATGGCGGTAGAAACTAGTGGAACTACCCTTGTGTTCTGTTTGCTGAGACTGCAGAGTTGTGAGGAACATCGTCTGGTTATAAAAACACAACGAAGCTAACTGGAAGCTAACACAACTGGACTATTGAATGTTTGTTAACTCAAAGTATGGCAGCACAAATGTTCGTTTTATTCGCATAAAACAATACAGAAAAAACCAGACTATTCTGGTTTAATTCTGAGCATGTTAATGGGCTGAGTAACCTCAGTTGACCTTTAATAAATGTGTAATAACGCCAAAACAAACGCTGCACAAATGATTGTTTCAACTGAACCTTGTAGCACAAACGAGGACGGTCAAAATGAGACCGCTCGTGTTTCATCCGGAGCTTGTTGACAAGTGAGTGACCTCAGTTGACCTTTAAAGAATGTGTAATAACTCCAAAACGAACGCTGCACAAATCTTGATTTTAACAGCACAAATTCCACTCAACGAGACGAAAAAAATGAGACTAATTTGGTTTCATTCGGAGCATGTCGGGGGGCTACGTGTCGTTTGGGTGACCTTTAAGAAACGTGCAATATCTCCAAACCGAAAGCAGCGCAAAATTTGATTTCAACTGAACCCAACAGCACAAACAAGGACGGTCAAAATGAGACTATTTTGGTTTCATTCAGAGCTTGTTGACCGACCAATTATGTAATAGCTTAAAACTTTGTTATTATCTCAAAACAGTAGGACAATTGTTCATTTTAATTGCACAAACGCAGCACAAACAAATGGGATTATTTAGGTTTCATTTGAGGAGAAAATGGGGGGCTGCATGACCGTTGGTTGACCTATAAAAGAAACTGTATAACTCAAAAACGAAAGTAGCACAAACGCAAATTTTAATTGCACAAAACAGCACAAATGCAGCACAAACAAAAGACTATTTGAGCAGAGTTTTGCGCAGGTTGGGGGGCCAACTTCACTCCGGTCAGAACATGGGGGTGAGAATAAAACTACACACTTTAAATATACATTTTATACACCTAATAGAATTAATCATTAAATTTAAAATGTAAAAAAAAATACAATTTTACACAATTTCTCAAATGTTTTAATATATCAATTTAATATAACATTGAATTTAATATAAATTGAATTTAATATATTACATTTTTGCATCAAATTTTTTGGTGTAGGAGTCATTCCAGGACTGGGGGTGAGAATAAAAATACAAAAAACACAAGAAATTAAATATTATATACACGTAATAGAATGCATCATTACATTTAAAAATAATAATACGGAATGTAGTCCTGTACAATTTCGCACAGTTTCTCAAAGTGCAGCGAAGCCTGATTATTTTTTACAAAGTTGCTACTACTATGTTAATAGCAATAACAGCTTTTGTCACCTACAACGCAAAACCGATATGCAAAAGTAGATTCGGTTTAATAAAAATATTACGTGTTTGAATCAGTGCTGCTCATATTTTTGGGTGTGGGAGTCATTCCGGTACAAGCAAAGTGTGACGCGGACAATAATATTAACAATAAAAGTGTGACAAATATGTGCAAATCTTTCATTCTGTACACTTTACAATAGAATTAACCATTCAATTTAAAAAGTGTAGCGAAGCCTGCTAATTTGTATTTTTCCAAAAATAAAGATGCAGATGCATACATGCCAATGTTTGCATTCGGAAAAAAGGGAAAATTCCACCAGAATGCTGTTCTTGGAATGAGAACGTCTGACAAATGGCACTTTGTTGTCGTCTTTATTAGGAAAGGCAAAAAGGTGAAGAAATGACACATAGCGGACCGTTTCACAGTGTATCAAAGTTTTCTACAAAAGATTGCTGAAAAAATCTGAAAGTGGCGTTTACCCAGACCAACATCATATTCATTTCGGACTCTTCGTGATGACAAAGACAGACGTGCCGCCATATTACACAGGGTGGGCCAAAAGTAGGGTTACAGTTAACACCTAGACATTTTAGGTTTATTAGACATTTATTAAGTCCCATACATCGTGGAACATACGCAAAACAACTGAAAAAAATAGTATAACATATGAATAAATTAGAAGTATTTTAAAATAGGGAGTTCCCTTTGGCCCACCCTGTCATGTATGTAAATAAATGTCTAATAAATGTAAAATGTGTTAACCGCAACCCTACTTTTGGCCCACTCTGTACATTGTATGTACTATATTTTTGCCTCTATGTGTCATTAATTGTTTCCAGTGAAAAATGATGCACCAAAAAACTGCTGAAAAGGTGTATTATTTACATCAACTTCAGTCTTTACTCTTTTTTTACCCCCGTTTTTGCTGTTTAAAAAAAAAATCAAAATATTATTTAACTTTATGCTACTAAAATGACATTATTTTCCCTCATAGCTTCATGACGCTATTCTTGTAAAATGACGACTTTTTCTCTTAATAGTTTGACTTTGTTCGCGTAATTTATTTCCTTTTTCTGCTGTTTTTTTTTTCATTTTCCAATTTCCAACTTGTAATTTTTTCAAAATTTTTTTCAAAAATTAAAATTTTAGTAATTTTTTCAGTTTGCCTCTCATGTTGTTGAATATTTCAACTTTATACAACTAAAATGACGTTATTAAACCTGAAAATGTCACGGTGCTATTCTTGTAAAAATACCACTTTTTGACTTTTGACTTTTTTTCAGAAAATTACTGCTAATTATGTTGGGTTTTTTGTTTGGTAAAAGAAGTGCCCCGGCCAATAACAAAATAAAGCCAGCTGGGATAGGCTCCAGCGTACCCGCGACCCTAATGAGGATAAGCGGCATAGAAAATGAATGAATGAAAAATATAATAATATATATATATATTTTTTTTTTAAAACAGCATGGGCCTTGAGCATTTTTCTTGTTAGAATACATATTTTTTCCTTAAATATTTTGACTTTATTTTCATAAAATTACAGTTGTTTTTTCCGTTTCTGTTGTTGTTTTTTAAAATTTTCAACTATCTTAACTTTGGTCTTGTACTTTTTTTTTTTTCAAAATCATGACTTATTCCCATAATATTTTGAGAAATTTTCAAAAAATTACAACTTGTTTTGTCTTATTATGATGCAACTTCATGCTACTAAAATGACGCCATTCTTATAAAATACCTATTTATTTAATATTTTAAAAAATATTTTAATATTATTTTAGTATTATATAATATTTTAATATTTTGACTTAATTCTTGTCAAATTACTGCTAATTTTATATATTTAAAAAAAGGTTTTTTTAATATATGATGTTTTTCTTGTTAGAATGTCTTTTTTTTCCCATAATATTTTGAATTTATTCTCATAAAATTACAGCTGTTTTGACCTTTTCTGCTGTTTTTAAAAAAAAAAAAACTATTTCAACTTTTGTCCTGTAATGTTTTCCCCTTCACAATCATAATCAATTTTCCATAAATTTTATTTGTCTCTCATGTCACAACTTTTTCTGTTAATATTTTGAATTAATTCTTGTAAAATGACTGCTAATTATGTTTTTTTTTTTTTAAATTATGTGCCACAAGCCAATTGAAAAAAACAGCATTGGCCTCGATTTTTTTTCTTTTTTTCCCTTGACAGTTTTTTCCCTTTCTGCTGCCAACTATTTCAACTTTCACCTTGTAATTTGGCTTTTTCTCATAATTATGACTTTATTCCCATAATGTTTTGACTAATTAAAAAAAAAGACAACTTTATTCATTGTTTTGTTTGTCTCTGTTGTCTGATTACAATTTCCAACCATCCATTTTCTATACCGCTTATCCTCATTAGGGTCGCGGGTATGCTGAAGCCTACCCCTGCTGGCTTTGGGCGAAAGGCAGGGTACACCCTGGACTGGTCGCCAGTCAATCACAGGGCTCTGATTACAACTTTTATCTTAATATTTTTGACATTATTCTTATAAAATTTTTGTAAAGCTTTTGTAAAAGTTTTTTTAAAACTCACCCTGGACGGCAATTGCAAAAGCTTACTTATAACTTACTTATAACACGAGGGCAAATCCAAAACGCGTTACAAAGGTTGAAATGACTGACAAAGGGCTCCAAAATGAAAATGATTAAAGGCATGGGAAAAAGCCAACACTTGTGGTTAATGTGAGGCGTTTGGGTGGTGTTTGTGAAACATACGATACGTGTATGTGCGTGTGTGCCAACACGTGAGAATCATTTCGCTCAGGAGAGAAGAAAGAAAAAGGCCCTCAGGGATATAAAGTAGTTTGTGTGAGTGTGTGTGTGTCAAGACTATTTACATATTAAATAGTGTTCGGCTAAACACCAGGAGGAGGCGTCCATCAATAAAGGTCTTTCCTGGTGCTCGGCAGGGAGCGGCTGGCGGAGCAGGTGGCGCTACGGATGACCTCCATCCATCTGCCCAAACACAGAAACGGTGAAACCACCACACCAGTTTGCATGACGTTGCTCGTCGACGGCGCACCTTTCAAACGTGTACTCGCTCTCCGATCGGAAGTAGTAGACGTGGGACTTGAAGTGAAGTTTGAAGACGTAGTCCTTGTGGATGTTCTCGCCCTCGGATGGGACGGTGACGGAGTAGCCCAGCAAAGGGAGGCTGGCCAGGGGGTAGTCGTCCTGCCGGGGAACACCTCGGTTATGCCCTCTCCACGCAAGTCTTATCTTAAACTACAGCACTTTTTTGGTTCTCAAACCTGGTGTGACTTGTAGAAAAAAAGGCTGAAGTTGGTAAAGACCACCCAGAGTTTCTGCCAGCCATTGCTGTTCTTGAACTTTCTCAGCAGGTTTCCTGACAGCTGGTTCTGGAAGCAAAGCGCAGCGTAAATCGCGAAGCGTGACAAAGTATTTGACGGAAAACGACTGCGATCGCAGGATCCTCAGGTTGAAACTAATATCAGATGGTGGAGTTCCAAGTTTCGTGGAAGTAAATTTAGGGTATCGTTGTAGTCGTCACCGTCTAACTTTGTGTGCTAGCAACACCTTTCAAAATGGTATACTTTTAAAAGTTATTTTGACTGTTGTATTTTGCATTAATTTATTTGTAAAAAATCTCTATTTCATGAGAATATTTAAACAAATTAAAAATGTTTGTTAAGATTATATTAAAAAAAAATATGTGTATATATTTGCCATGTAAAAAAAACTAACAAAAATAAGAATTCAAAAATATTTTACATAAAATTGAAATTTAAACAATAAAAAAAATGGTGCGTTACCTACAATTTATGATTTTTTTGTACATTTTAAATGTGATGTATAACATTATTATTGTAATGTGACACATTTTATTGCGCATTTACATAAAGAAATTGTCTGCATCAGAACATTACTAAGGACCACACTGAAATGAAAACACAAAAAATGCTATGTAATATTTTCAAAATTCAAGAATGATTTCAATAAACATGCAATAAATGACTTTAAAAATATTGCTAATTAAAACAAACAAATAAATAATTAAAATGCTAATTAAATAATTTAAAAACATGGTAGGAAGTAATCTACAACTTTTATTATTTAAAACAAATCTTAAAAATGAACCAGTAATTTTTTGTCAATGTATTTATTTCTTTTTAAATCATATCAACTATTATATTTAACTTTGTCCCCCCAAAAATGGCAAAAAACTTCTTTGGCGTATATAATTTCCATACAGTATTAGCATCATCAATAAATGTATTAATTACAATTTTAGATGAGAAAAATAATGGAGAAAGTTTAGTATCCGTCATATTTAACTGTTTCATGTAATTAAAATCTGGGGGTGGGGTGGGAGGGGCATTGGACTGGTGTACGGGGGCTCTATGCTGTCTGGGACTAATGACACCCTACCTTGCAAGAAAGCAAAAAGACTCATCCCACCCGGTTGGCCTCGTGAGAGAAATAAGAGGAGAACATCAGATACCTCCACGGCGATACTGAAGTCCACCATGGACACGCTGGTGTTGCGATGCCAGCAGACGTGGACTGTGGTGTTCCCACGTTGAGCTTGGCGCTCCAGCGACGAGCGCGAGCCGCACCGCTCCTCCTCTGACTCGTGCTCGGCCCCGCCGTCCTCCAGCAGCTCTGTGAAACAACGAAACAGGCGGGACAGACGTTAGTGTTCATTAGTATTCATACGAAATAAGGAAATTGCCAAGAAAAGCAGCCATTGAAGCGATTTCAGTAGAACAAAAGAAAATAATGCACTTTGGTTGGGACTCACGAAAAGAAAAAGGGGAAAAGCCTGGACTTATAATATACACATACAATTTAATTAATAAATAATGAATAGTTTAGAAAAATACAAACAAATGAATAGCTGAAAAATGATTATCAACATCTTGTAATGAAGTAGGAATAAAAATAGAATTTATTCTAAATAACATTTATATTATAAAAAGTAATGTAGGTAATAAATAACGTCTACCATCATAAAAACTTAAAAATACAATTAAAAATAAAAATTAAAAATAAAAATTAGCACTTTTTACTTCAAAGTAATTTGATTAAAAAATAACGTACAAAATCAAAAATTTATAATTAAAAAAATAAAGAAACATATATACTGCATAGTATTATAAAGAATAATACATACTCATATTAAAAAAGTCATTTAATAAAAATAATACAAGTTAAATAATTTAAAACTAATAATGAATAAAATAGTCTTTAATAACATAATAAATATATACTATATTAAAATTAATACATTAACAACAACAAATCTCATTTACTTGTATATTGCTAAATAAAAACAATTTTATAATATAGATAAAAAATACACTATTAAAAATAATGAAGTAAATTAAAAGAGCATATTTATATATAAGTTACTATAGTAACAAATACAAACATATATAAAGCTACATACAGTATATTAAAAACAATTTTACATCTATTATTTTTTCCTGCATGTGCAGACTTTAGCGCCCCCCCATCTGATTGAACGTTGAACTCGGGGATAAGTGCCGAGCACTGCAAGCCAGCACTTCAAATCCCACCATGAACACAAATTTGCCGAGCTTGCCGCTTCAGTCCCTCTTAGTGATATCGCTGGTCTTACTGTTCTCGGAGGGGCTGGTAGAGAGCAGGTCCATATGAGGCCCGTTGCTTTGCTCTGCCAGGTCAATCGCCATCCTGATGTCCTCCACCCACCGCTCCATCTCGGCTGCACAGCTGGACAGAACGAGCAATTCAACTCTTAGTAACGATGGGCTGTCCAAAGTGTGGCCTGGGGGGCCTGGCCCCCCAGGCCGCACTTTTAAAAATATAACTTTACAAGAAAACTAAAGAAAACAACAGCAGAAATAAAGAAATCAGCAGTCATTTTACAAGAATAACATCATTATGATTTGTCTTAAATATTAGTAAAAAATGTTGTAGACTATTGTGAATAAATTTTAATTTTCTGAGAATAAGTTCAAAATATTAAGGAAAAAATGATGACAAAAATAATGAAAAACAACGTCATTTTAGTAAAGTAAAAAGATACTTTTTTGTTTACGTTGTAATAAAACAACAAATAAACTTAAACATTAGGTAAGGGAAAAACTAATGTTATGGGAATAAAGTCACAATATTATGGAAAAAAAACAACAGCAGTGGAAAAAACACTTGTAATTTTATGAGAATAAAGTTTAAAATATTATGGCAAAAAGTCGTATTCTAACGAGAAAAGATTCACAATTTTATGAGAACAAACTTGTAAAATTATGAGAAAAAAATCATGTCATTTTAGTAGCAAAAACTTGAAATATTAAAGGAAAAAATATGCTCTTGTAATAATAAAACAAAAGCTAAGTAATTTGTGTGAAAATAGAATGGGGGGGAAGTTATAATTTTTCGGGTCATATTAGTTAATATTACAAAAATACAATTTATAAATATTATAATTATATTACATAACCAACCACCAGGAAAAATTGGGAGTAATGAGTGAAGTTGATACCAAAAAATAAGAAAACAAGTGCTATGTAAAAAATAAAAATAAAATAATTTAAATAAAATTAAATGATAATAATTAATTACAATTTAAAATAAAAAAACATGGTAATGAGTGATCTACATTTATAGAAAAATAAAAAATTTGCTAGAAATTATTAGTTAATTTTTTAAAATTGCAGATTTTAATTTTTTAAGTAATCCTTCACCAACCATTACATATGTTTCTGTTCCAAAAAAACAAGCATTGCCCTATATAATATGTATGAAAATTTATGAACATTATTTAAGATGAAGGTTTGAAATAAACGCCAGGGGAAAAAAACACCAGCAAAACTGGGAAACAAAGAGTGAAAAATAATACTAATAATAATATTTCACACACGTATCACAAAGCTGAGATGCATTTTTTTCTAGAAATACATACTGTATACTGTATTTTCCGTATTCTAAGTCGCAATTTTTTTCATGGTTTAGCTGGTCCTGCGACTTTTACTCCGTTTTTTTTTCAGACAACCACGAGAGGGCGCTCTATGCTTGTGTACCAATAAAACTCGTGAGGAAATGGCGAGGAAGAAAAGCCAAAGGAACAAGTTCACAAATGGGTGTTTGAGCATCACGCTGCCGGGAGAGGCTTGTCAACAGTGCAGTTACGTCTCTACGCCCAGCAAGTCAAGGATGGCGATGAATATAAATGACTTTACGGGAGGACCTTCTCCGTGTTCATGCAATGCAAGCGTCCTTCCATAATGACACATTAGCAACACACGGCAGACTTCCAAGCCAAGATGGATTATTTAGCCATTTTGTTGTTACCACAATGGTAAAACTTGCCTTTCGAGATGAAATGTCTGTTCTTGCAGAATAAATATTTGGACAGGTTGTAGAAGGGAGCGTACCTGGCCGCCACCACCACCGACTGCCGCTGTCCAAACAGGGTGAAGGAATGAGAGACGCCCCACTCTTCTTGGCTTTCTCTCACCTGCACACAGACACGCAAGCCCAACAAATCAAGCCTGCGTCTGCAAATAATGGACCCTTTCCGTGATATTTTGGAGCAATATGTTGGAATACCGTCATGCCGTAGAGGGGAAGCTGGCCGTGGACTTTGAACTGGTTGGACGGTGTCATCCCCCGACTAGTGTACACCAAGGAATCGCTGAACTGGAGAGACAAAAAGGCAGATTTATCCTTTTTGCCAGCACCCAAAATGCATCTGAGGTTGTGTTGATTGGACATCATACCAGGAAGAACATCCTCTGCTGCAATCCTTTCCCCGAGAGCTTGCTGAGGCACCCAAACCGGATGAACTCCTGGGAGTCCAACACAAACGCGTTACTACTTCACGGAGGACATTTATCTCCCGTTTTTTAAAGTGTCTGACCCTCCCAGGGACGGCCAGGGTGTCGATGCCCGTGAGATCCTTCTTCAGCTCCAGGAGCTTCTGAAAGTTCTCCATCTTCATCATGTTGCCTTGCAGCTGCAGCACCATCTCTGTGATGTCCGCCAGTGCGGCTGCAATGATCAGTCCTTAAGTTGGTGGATGAACGTACGAAAGAGGTAAGCCTGGTCGAAGGAAGGATTTTACCTCTGGAGTCTCTGAAGTCGTCGTGGGTGGGCGGGTAGTGTTTGCAGAGCCTTTCTAGGATGAGCTTGTAGTGTAGGAGCCGGTGGAGCGGCCGCAGCAGGAACATGTAGAAGGGGAGGTAGCACACCCGTTGCTGTTCCAGCTCTCGACACACAGCCTCCGCCTTGCGACTCGACCTACAACCCGGGGATGGTTTTTACGACTACGACGACGACAAAAATAAGCGCCCGCACACACTCCGGCTGCACAAACGCCTACCGACAGACTCGCTCCAGCTCCACCAGGCACTCGGAATGCTTCTGCAGGTGAGCCGTCATTTGCTGCAGATGCGGAGAATAAAATGTCAGATAACCCAGGAGGATGGCGCCGGGGTAGCGGTAGATGTCGCTCAGTTACCCTCAGACCCTGGAGATTCTTCAGCAGAACGTCACCAATTCTCTGGTAGTCTCCCTTAATGTGTGCGTTGGATCGACCCTCCCTGACAGGCGAAAAGAAAGAACGAGTTAGTATAACTTTTTGCCCATTACCCACAATCCTTATGTGGTATATGGACACGTTTTTCCCTTTTCTGTGCGCTCTAAAAAGAGAAAAACAGCCAGCATGAGGCAGCTAACAAGGCACATAATGGAATAAAAAACGGCAAAAATGTCCCATTTACATAACGTGACCTGCATATTAACCGAGCCACAGCGACATTGTTGTTGTAGAAGCTAACACCAAAGAACTACTTTTCCAGCATAGTGACACAGCGCCTCGCTCAAGCCACCACCAAGAGGTAACAGTCCTAAGCTCACTGGAGTTTTTGCATTGCCAGTGAGTTTAAATTGAATTCGCCATCTCAACAGGGCGTGTAATCTTGTCAAAACAACGTTTAGTACTCGTGCTACATGCTAACGCTATTAAAATGGCGTAGTGTTCTGCTATAGCTGGATCTATCTGGCGGTCAGCAACATCATTCTCTGCCAGGGGGGAGTAAACGTAAAAAGTTCCAGTAAAGCTTAAAATGCCAAAAAATACAACAAAATACCGCAAGCATTACGTGTTATCGTGACTGTCACTGCATGTATAAAAAATGATGTGTTTCAATAAGAAGGCGTAATGGGTAAATCCCATTACATTGCCGCTTCTTGCTAGCAGTTTCTCTATATTTAGAAAGACGATGCAAAATTCCAAAAACAGTGCAGTTTTACTTTGAAGCTGAGATGTGGATGTTTAGTTCAGACACAAAATGTATCAAGGTGGCCTTTCTGCAGCCTTACATTTATCATTAAAAGAGGAGGCACCCCTGACTTAAGAGGTTGGGGGCACCCCACCATCATGCACAGTTGACATTCAGTAAGGTAGCAGTCAAAGGTTTTAGCAGCAGGTGTCAGGCGAGAGCTATGTAGCGCTAAAACACACACACACACACACACAACTGGAACATATTAGGCTGCAAATTCTTGGGAGCTCTGCTAGAACGCGAAGCAGCCGGCGTTGAACTTCAGCCACTTTTGCTGTACTTTCAAAATACGCATGGAGTCTCACACTGACACCGACCATTGTGCCAGTCTCTGCTCCACCTCCTTGAGAAAGCCCTGGTGGAACTTGTGGACCGGATGGTAGTTGGCCGTTATCAGGTTCCTGACAGAAACGGGAAAGGCTTCTTCGTCTTTTTCCGCAACACTCTGGAAAGCCTGGGATGAGGGCACACCAGAAAAAGAGGACAAAAAAAGGCAGGTCAACAAGGGGAGGATTTGCCACCATCAGCCAGAGAAAATATTTCAGAGGTTTTTAAAAAACTCCCACGACACGCCTTCCTTCCCACATCAAAGACTGTGGAAACTACCGCTGAAAAGCAACACGTGTGCGAGGAAGAAAAGATTTGGAATTAGTATTCTGTTTCCAGAGCCTGGTCCAAGGTCATCCATGGCACATGTTTACAGCCGAGGCCTGCTGATCCTCACCTACGGGAGATCTTTGGTCACCACAGCTGCAGCATCTGAGCGGCATTAAGCCAACAATTCATAGGATGCAGACCGCTAGAATGTGTATTTTAATTAAAGTACATAAACACTTAAAGTTTTTATTTCACACATGCCACATGCCCTAAAAGTATATTTTGTAATACCGCATGCGCCTCAACTTACATATTGCTACAGTCCTAAATGTCTACAGGTATGTTGTTAGCATACATACTTTACATAAGTATAAGTAAATACAACTTTTTCCAGCGAGGGCCACATTGTGAAAAATCAAAGGACAAAAGGGCCACAAAACCAGCACAAGTAGATATGCTAAGAAGTTATATATATTTCAAGAAAAAATGGCATCTCAGCTTTAGAATATAGTGGAAAGTCTCTATTATTAGCATCAACTTTGCTCTTTTTTCCCCATTTTTGCTGATGTATATTTTTTTAATTTTGCCAATATTTGTAGTTTCTTCTTAATTAATTTTTGTCGATTTTGTTTTTGTTTCTTTAGGCTCTCAAAAACAACTAATATACTGTATCATCTCTATGCAACCAAAATTACATGATTTGTCCTCATAATATTACGAGTTTATTCTTTTTTCTTGCTAGAATAAGATTTGTTTTCACTCTTAACATTTTGACTTTTCGTATAACTACAGCTGCTGTTTTTGTCCCGTAATTATGACTTTTTTGCCATAATATTTTGACTTTATTCTGTTAACTTTTTTGTTAACGTTAACTGTTAACGTTCCAAAAATGACAGTTTTTTTTCTGTTTGTAACAATATTAGATCTTTTAAAAAATAACGTCTTTATTCCTTGACATTTCAACTTTATGCTACTAATGTGACATTATATATGCTCATGGAATTAAAAAACAAGTTTATTCTTGTAAAATTTTTACATTTTTCCCTTTCACTGTATTCTTGTTCAAGTTACTGTTATTTTGTAAATTTTTGTATTTTTAAAATAGTTTTCTTGCTATATTATTTTTTTAGAATGTGCTGTGCGGCCAATAAAAAACAGCTGCTGCTCTTTGAACATCCCTGATATACATTAGTGTTCAAAATAATAGCAGTCCAATGTGACTAACCAGATTACGTACTGTTATTAGTATATTTTTATTGCTTCACGGCAAAGAAGTTACTAGTAGGTGCAGTAGATTCTCAGAAAACAAACAAGACCCAGCATTCCTGATAAACACGCTCTTAAGGCTGTGCAATTGGGCAATTAGTTGAAGGGGTGTGTTCAAAAAATAGCGGTGTGGCATTCAATCAGTGATCAATTTAGTGAAAAACAGGTGTGAATCAGGTGGCCCCTAATTAAGGATGAAACCAGCACTTGTTGAACATGCATTTCTCTTCTGAAAGCCTGAGGAAAATGGCTCGTTCAAGACATTGCTTAGAAGAAAAGTGTACTTTGATTAAAAAGTTGATTGGAGAGTGGAGAACTCGAAGAAGAATTTTTGTCTGTTCAGCTAAAATGATCTCCAATTACTTACAATGGAGAGCAAAACCAGAGACACGTGGCTGAAAATGGAAGGCAACTATCAAAATGGATGGAAGAATAACTAGAAGTGCAAAGGCTCAGCAAATGATCAGCTCCAGGATGTTCAAAGATTGTCTAGAGTTACCTGTAAGTACCGTGACAGTTAGAAGACGTCTGTGTGAAGCTAAACTATTTACAAAAATTCCCCAAAGTCCCTCTGTTAAAAAAAAAAAGGCATGTGCAGAAGAGGTTACAATTTGCCAAAGAACACATCAACAGGCCTAAAGAGAAATGGAGGAACATTTTGTGGACTGATGTGAGTAAAATTGCTCTTTTTGAGTCCAACGGCCGCAGACAGTTTGTGAGACGACCCCCAAACTCTGAATTCAAGCCACAGTACACAGTGAAGACAGTGAAGCATCATGATATGGACATGTTTCTCCGTTTGTTGGGACTATTTATCTATAGCAGGGATCATGGATCAGTTTGCATATGTCTCAATACTTTAAAAGGTCATGTTGCCTTATGCTGAAGAGGACATGCCCTTGAAATGCGTGTTTCAACAACACAATGACCCCAAACACACTAAAATCTCATTATGTAGTTATGTTATGTTATGTTATGGAGTAGCCAGGACTTTAATCCAACGGAGAACTTGTGGGGTGACATAAAAAATGCTGTTTCTGAAGCAAAACCAGGAAATGTGAATGAATTGTGGAATGTTGTTAAAGAATCTTGGAGTGGAATAACCGCTGAAAGATGCCACAACTTGGTTGAGTCCATGTCACACAGATGTGAAGCAGTTATAAAAAACTAAATATTTGTTTAGTCATTCACAGGATTGCCAAATCCTACAAACAAAAAATTTTTGTGTTTGTAATTCAATGGCAGACTCTGCTATTTTTTGAACACGCCCCTTTCAACTAATCTCCCAATTCCACAGCCTTAAGAGTTTGCATATCATGAATGCTTGATCTTGTTTTCTGAGAATCTACTGCACCTACTGGTAACTTGTTTGCCATGCAGCAATATAAATATACTAATAACAGTGATTCATCTGGTTAGGCACATTGGACTGCTATTATTTTGAACTCTACTGTATATGTCTTAAAGTACATTTTGTGCCCTCAGGAACTAAGTACAGAGTTTGTAGAGTTTACATAAGTAAGTATTCCATTTGAGTCATCGCCTTCTTTTCCATTGGCCTTCTCACCTCAGTGATGACCTGCAGGTCTTTGAGGTAGGTGCGCTCGGTGGTCAACAGTTCCTTGGCGATGAAGTACGCCTTGTCTGTGGGAAACTTCTGGACACAAACAAAAAGGCGTAAAAATCCGCACAACCCGAGTTTTACGTTCAAGCGTCCTTAGTCGGCACCGCCCACCTTCCTCCTGGCCTCGTCTTCCTCGTCGTTGCGAACATACCCGGCGTCGGTGAGCAGCGGGCTGGTCAGTGGCGAGAGCTGAGTGGGGGCCACCACGCCCACAACAACGCCGTTCACTGCTCCGTTTACCGCCGAGTGCAGCGGTGCAGCCTCGGCAGCGGGGCTTCCTGGAGAGGGAGGAAGATGAGGTGACGTGGGGGAGAGGAGACAGATTGCGGCTGACTAGAAAGGCCAACTACTGTACTAAGAAATTCACTGCCAAGTTGCCTTCGAAAAACTCCCCCCACACTGAAGCGACCCGGCAATGAATTTCAAGGCGAGAAACTGCGAAGGGAAGACGTGTTAGTAGCGAGGCATGCACATGTTTTGCTTCACTACCATTTACAAAAGCTAACTACAAATTGGGATGTCATACCTCCCCGGGTCCAAAGTTCCCAGCGTCCGCATGCTGGTGGCTTTATCACAAACACACAAAAAAATGGATCAAGTGGAAAGCCACTAAATCCATATCTTTGACGAGAACTTACCGGCCAAGCAAGTACAAACAGTGCAGCAGCGGCAAAGCAGGACATGCACGTGATGGACAACCTCTACGCTCGCTTTTTCAGCTTGCAGGAGTGCGTTGGATCCAAGGCGGAAAATCCTCAAGCAACAATTTTGAAACATGCAAGGTGTGTGGGTGCTTTTTGTTGTTGTGTGTTTTATTCGACAAAAGCGCAGACAAGTAGGTTACAGCGTTAAACAGAGATGAAGGGAATAAGAGTCGAGAGTAATACAATCCAGCAGGTGAAAATAAACAAACGTGAACAGACGTGAAAAATAGGAAACATGTCTTAGTGTGCGTTACGCAAACCTTCAGTTCAGCCATACAGAGTGATTGACAGTTTCTCTTGGAAGCAGCTTGTCAACTACAGGTGGTCCTCGGTTTACGGGGTTTGTCGTGGTCACGTACCGACTCTCATAAAAGAATTAAAAACATACCGTAAATTCCAGGCTATAAGCAGCTAACTTTTTTCCCCTAAACAATTAATTTATGGCTACAAGAACTATAGTTCCCATGATACTTAGAGTGCAGATTCAGGAGGTAAGCTAAGATCAAAATGCCGAGGTTGTGTTTTGATCTGACAAATCATAAGTAACTTTGATCAACTGTAGAAATACTACAACTTCAGAGTTAACGAGTGACGCTGGGATCACCGAGTGCAGGTAGGACTGCAATGTTTCTAGTGTGTTTTCCTGTGTAAATATCCCATCTTATTACGAGGACACCTGTGACAAATGCGGTCCTTATACTGTATATACACATTTTTTTTCTGTTTACATTTGGTAGGTGGAGCTCATATTGAGGTCAAATTGACTCAAGAGCTAATTACAAGAAGGCTGCATATTGAAAACAAAAAAATCAAAAGGTTTACATTTTGTAAACCAACCTACGGACATTTTTTATATTATTGCTGACAGAGCGTATTAATTTATATTTATTTGGTATTTTTCTCCCAGTATAATGACTTTAATCTGAGAATATTTTGACTTTATTATCTTCTTCCTATGTGTTAATTTTCCAAAAAATGCAACTTTTTTTTGCTTTGTTTGTTTCTCATATTGGGATTTTTCCCTTTTGATTTTTATCAACTTAATGCTGTTTTTGCTGTTACTATTATGACTTTACTCCAAGTGTGGCTCACTGCTTGTTTTTTATTGGCTTGTGGCACTTTGTAGAAATAAAATTCAACCCCCCAAAAAACAGCAAAAATGGTGAATAAAAGCGCAAAAAGGCAAACTGTAAAGCAAAGAAGCTGATGTGTTGATACTAATAATAAAACAAAGCATTGTCATTTTTTTGAAGTCTTTTTCACAAAATTAAACGCACGCATCCTTTTTTTTTTTATAAACGGCCAACCATGGAAAAGGTTTGGACATCCCTGCTTTACCCTCCTAATATTTTGTCCTTATTGTTATAAAACTTAATTTATTAGTAATGAAACTGATCAAAGATCAAACTGTAGCGGCACAGAGCTAATGTGCCTCCCGTGATGACTCATCATTTCCGTGATGACTCATCATTTCCACAAAAAACAACGCAGCATCTGGGTGATAAAGATCGCAAAAGAGATCATGCTCAGGAAAACACTGCCCCTAGCGTTTTGGTGCAGAACTTCATGTCAGGAGCTCCAAATGAATGAAGTAGTGACTTTGCTGTAGCGTAATTAAGCCCTAAGCATGATGGGAAGGTGGACAATCAACAGTCTCTTGCAAAACCAAAACAGGCTTTTTGTTG